>JABMBR010011737.1:0-39007 GCA_018881525.1 Meteorus sp. PSUC_FEM 10030008 | reverse complement strand
ATATATTCTGTTGTGTTCTCTACCCTCTTCTACCATCACTACTTGAATTGAATTTTACCGTTCAATTTAATATATTCTGGGATAAATTGTAAAACCATCCATGAAACATTGTGAATTTGCGATATTTCTCTTCACCATTCATACATTTTTATAAGAGATTGAATATTTTTTATTATTCTTCCACCCCTTTTAAATCATAATAATCATATAATAATTTATTATTTCGATTGAAATGATACATTTATTTCCAAATTCTTGCTAGACCATCAATCATCATGCATCATAGTACGCTAAATAATTTAGTAAAATAATAATGCATTAATTATATTTCCTCAAGAGAGTGTGAGAATAGTATAATACTCTTGTATAAATTCAATTTATTTGATTAATTACGGCCGTAATTTGGACACAATTTCATTTAATTTAAAGCAAAATCACTAGTGACGATTGATAACTGGTTAGTAAACTTCCTGCGTACATGACGTTCGCGCGCGCGCACAATCTCGCATTTACTTCCCCTCTTGTACGAACCTATCAAGCTCCCTCTCTTTAAATAAGAAAAAAAAAAGAAATGAGCGAGAAAAGAGAAGAAGCTCTGCAATAATTCAATTTGCTTATTGTCAAAGCTTACGATTACAACAAATGCGTCACCTGCAAACGCAACATTTCGACAAACACGTATAAACTGTACACTTATGTTTTTTTTTCCTTTCTTTTTTTCAAGAGAACATGACCACTAAGTTTTTTTAAAATTGACTCCTGACATGAGCCAACTGCTATGAATTTTCCTTTTTAAGATCCAAATCACAGTCATTGACTTATACACTATTCAGATTTTTCCTCATTGGGTTTTTTACGCAAAAAAAATCAACTAGCATAAAAATACAGCCGAAATTTAAAGTCAGTCTCATTTATACAAAATTGCTCTAATAACTAATAAAAACATGGAATATAAGAATGGCTCGTAGTATTAAATTCATTGTATTTTCTTTATAATTTTGCGAAAAAAAAATACGTACACACGCCCGTGTGCGCTACCATAGTCAATATCTTGGCCATTTTCCTGTTCCCTTGAAAAATATCAAATCAATTTATAGTACCATGATCTAAAAACGCCGTTTTTCATAGTAGAAAAGAAGAGATGAGATGGAAAAATGTATTTTCTTATTCTGCTCTGACAGCTACTCAAAAGGATACTTGAAGGTAAATATCGAACATTTGAGGATACATTGATTATAAACCCATGTCCTATTTGAATACAAAGGCTAAATATCAAGTGACTGTCATTCACTATAACTCCTCAATAGTGTTGAAATTTGGGATGTCATTTGTCTTTGTCTGTTGGTTCTACATTTTATGTTCATAATTATTTTGCCAATCTCAATACAGAGATTTACTCCAATATCAATCAATATTTTCTCCATCTTTCGACAATTCTATGTTAAGCTGCCTGTCATAATTCCCGTCATTCTTATCCATATCATCGAGATCAATGACAATGAACGAAATTTTACTCTCATTTCTCGTTGTATCACTATGTAGTTCCAATAAATAAAACATATACGCGGGATTGTACGCGAAAGCGATATTTTCATTTCATTTTATTTTTTTTTTGTGACGGATTTGTCGGACGTACTTCGCACAATAAAAGAAAGCACACGATCCAATGATCGAAATATTGTTCGATTGAGGCAAAAGATAAAAACTACGGGTTTATTTAAGTCCATTGACTTTTCACTCGTTATATGACCGATGAAATTGAAAAAAAAATGAAATAAAATATATTGAATTAAAATTAATTGAATTGAACTGATCAATGTGCAATGAAATGAACACATATATACATCGAATAATGATAAACGCAGAACTGTCCTTAATTGTTGTGTCTTATTTCAAACTCGGCTAATTTTTTTCCGATTTTGTCAGACACTCGACTGTGATGTGACGGAAGGTTGTGAATTGGAAGTAATCGTAGATGAAGCTGTTGAGTTTGATGGTGAACTAACAACTACAACTGGTTTCGTTACCAGAGTCGTCGTATTGAGATACTGAGCATTCATCAATGGTACTTGACTCACAGATTTGATAATAGGGGCCGTAATCATTTTTCCCGCAAGATTAGAAGGTGCCAATATATGGGCTGTAACTTGATTACCTTGCGATACAACAGTCATCGGTGTAACAATGGGTGTTAAACCTGATAATGGTGTATGTTGACTAACAATGTGTGCTATACTCTCTGTGGACGGAGCGTTTTGCATCACAGCTGAACTCGTTTTACCAGTAGATGTTTGCAAAGATACACCGGCATGACTCAGAGTCAAACCTGTAATCATCCATAAAAATAAAATAAACACATGAACATCTATGTATATGAGTATACATTTATTGAGAGGTGGGAACAAAGTGTGGCACGTGAATGAGCAGTCACCTCCTTGTACAGCAAGGGGCTGCGTCTTGACAGAACGAAACACACCATTTGCAGGAAGAATATTGAGTTCAGCGCCGCCTGGAAGCCGGGTGAGTTCAGAACTATTTCCACCAACTAGTGTTACACCACCGACCATTTTGTGTGTATTCTGCGAATCTGACGGCCTTATTCTTGCTGATGCAGCTGGAATAAACAACCGAATGACAGTCAAAACTATGGAAAATGGAACATAGACACTCTTATGTTATTTGATAGATTCAGATGAACTCACTGGTAACATTGAGTGGAGGCGGATGAGTTGCAAGTACCAAGGGCCTACCTTCGTTACCTGAATGGACAAACGTCACTGGTCGTACCTCACTTGCTGATGATTGCACCGCAAGCGCCAAAGGTCGTTCCTGATTGGACAAATTTGAATGAACAAATGTCACTCTATTGTCATTAGCTGCTGATGAATGTACAACTAATGCCACGGGCCTTGGCTCATTTCCTGTATTTGATTGTACTGCGATTAATGGCCGGGACTGATCAGCTGAGTTTTGGACCGCTAGAGTCAATGGCCTTGATTCACTAGTGGTATGAGTCACCAATAATTGCCGTGTATCACCAGGTATTACTCTGAGACCGGAGCCAAGATGTTGAAGTGTTGGTACAATAGTTGCCAAACCTTGACTTGTGTTCAACATTTGAGCACTTATCGGTAAGTGAAGCTGTTGCTGCACGACAGTTGGTGAATTTGTCACTTTCTCCTTTTTCCATTCAACAAAAAATGTCATGATAAGCAAATGGATACCAAATATGACATAAACAAATCAATTCATAGTACCGGAACGTCACTTATGATTCTATAACTTCATTTTTTCGTGCGTAAACGCATGCATCAAATTTCAATTTACCTGTGCAGGAGTAGGAATGCTGGGGGTTGATGCACCAGGACTGGAGCTCGTTGGTGGGCTCTCTCTCGAGCTCTGAGCAATATTCAACCCTTGTGTTTGACAAACAACTGCTGCCGTCGCCACTTGATTCTGAATGGAAAATGTTGTATTCGTTTGCAAATTTTGTGGTGAATTCGCTGTGGCTGCACTACTAAGGCTGCTTGTGCTGCTATACCTTGTGCCGCCACGGGCTAAACCCGATACGTCCACATCCATCGTTTCTAATAGTGCATCACAAAAAATTCTAACATGAACAAACATTATTTATAGCATTTTTCGGTGGCATCTCATATTATACGTACCATTCTTTGTTACTGGCGGATCCACAACGGAATTTTGTTCTTGCAACAGTGTACTGAAATCAATGTGATCCCATGTGGCGGATAACTCTTTTTTTAGAGCGACTATCCTCTGCTGTGCCGCAATTTTTTCTCTCGCCAGTCTTTCCATTTCGTGCTCATATTCTCTTTCTTTTCGTCTCAAACCCTGTAACAGAATGACACGACACAGTTATGATTTCGATTCACAATAGACCTATTCTCTGAATGCTGCCTAAAAACGTTCCATAGTCAGTGATCTTCCAAGTAAAATTCGAGTCACTGGAATCATTAGATTCTTAGCTACATTAGAGACGAAGAAACATCGAGAAAAACGTGTTTGACTTAATGATAGAAGCGTACCATATATTCACAATCATATCAATAACTATCAGAAGCACGCGGATATCTTGAATGATATCATTCATAGTACACGTGCCTATCACTTGTGTGTTTCGAGATATACGATATATGCCATTCGACATTTGGTATATTCTCCTGTTAAATATTAACTGTAGATAGGAACAATGATTGGAAAATTATTATTCAGCGAAGTACTTAATGTGTCGAACTTTCAGACTTATGTTATTCATATCATTTGGGTGATAATGCGGCACATGCGGTTTCAGTGCCGTTCAATTCAATCCTCTTATGAATTCGTTACAGGTGACGGAAACGCCAACGATTACTTCATCCTGTGATCTAACCACGATTCAACGAGGATGGTGTAATAATTCATCATAATACTTGCATCTATGAGCTGTATAGAATATGGGCAAATGAAGACTAACATTAAGTTATCGGTAGCAAGACCATTAACCACTAATAGATGATATCGTTACGCGCCAAAATTTGTATCTAAACTCGGCACACGCTTCACATATAACTGACATTTAGAATCAAGAATACAACGAATGAATTGGGACAACACTGTTAAATGTCAGTTTGATGATTAAACAACTACACCACATCAACATCTGAAAAGAATTAAAAAAATCATCATTTTTTTATCTTACGTTCGACAAATGCACTACTCCCATCCGCACAATCATCCATCACTTAATATCAAGAATAATTCATAGACTGTGGTTATATGTCCCACAAACTCGATATATTCACGATTACTGAATGGGTTCTCCAATATTCCAGTACACTCGTCGGGGCATATTCAATTAATATTAATCGTTCTTCTTAGGTTGAGGTGTTCTTTTACCTGAATATGTCTTATCGCTGCGTGGAGAATCGATAGATTCGATGATTTCTTCTCATCTTGAGCTGGAAGTTGTTTCTTCAACAATTCAAAACACTCTTTCAAGTGAGCACGCCTATTTTTCTCCAGTTTATTGTGAACTTCCCTTGTTCCCGACCTGATGACACATGGCCTAAAATGAAGAAAAATATATTTGTTCTATTATGAAATTCTCAACTTTCGTACACAAGTTCCAAAATACCAGGACCTTCATGAAAGCTAAACGCTCCTCATTGCGCGAACTCACCCATTTCTGTGTTTCTTACTATCGTGGTTCGCATCAAGATCAACCACAAGAGATCCACTTCCACTACTGGAATTCTGATTTGAATTGTGATGATTCTCTACGTAATGATTGTGCAAAGCACTGGTATGATTGTTTTGATGTGGATGCTGTAGTAATTGTTGTTGTGCCTGTGGTTGTGGTTTGGGTTGCTGCTGATGCTGAAGTTCTTGTTGCTCTTGTTGTTGAGACTCGATGTGATGATGATGATGATGGTGATGATGATGCTGCTGCTGTTGTTGTTGTTGTTGTTGTTGTTGTTGTTGTTGTTGTTGTTGCTGTTGTTGCTGCTGCTGCTGCTGCTGCTGTTGCTGCTGCTGATTATGATGATGATGGTGTTGATTATGATTTTGATGATGGTGATGATGACTGTGTGGATACGAATGGTGGGACGTTGTATGACCAGACACTACAGAATTTATACCAGAGAGCGTTCCTCGTGTATTTGCAATTATTGGGCTACCGCGCGATCCTGTTGTGTAATTCCCATTAGTTCTGTTATTTTCTATTGGTTCCTCTTCTGAAATGATTAAAAACACAATCATTTAGATTAATGTAACAATGCAGAAGGCTATAATCACTGAATTATATTTTGAACACTGCGTTGCCATGCTCTCTCAAGAATACTAGAACATGTAAAATTTTCATGAAATTCTTCAATACTCAGTGTGTTGGTGAAATTAACTCGCATCTATTCTCAACATCCTCAATTGTGCTTGGATTGTTTTCGCCTTCAGCTTAGATCAAATTAACGTGCCTCAACACAGCGACATCATTGTATCAAAACGTCTCTTCATTCATGTCCAACTAAACACTGACGAGGATGGTTTCGCAATATGGGTGCATCGCATTCAATCTATTTCTGTGACGACAAACGAAAGGGGGAATGGGATGCGAACAAGAATGAGATGTTGGAGTGAGTAAAAAAGAAGAAAAGTGAATTTTTCTCGTTCATCACTGGCAAACTCAATAACACTCCTATACGTCGGTTAGTAACCTGTTAATAATATCTTCTCCCGTTTCGTCTCCGCAAAATTATTTACATCGTTAATATTTTTGTTTTCCATGGAAGCAATGAAACAGAGGAAACGTCATCAGAAATAAAAGTGGAATATATTAAATATCCTTCAGAATAATGAACATTACGATATGCATATCATAGTTATGCCAATGGTGAAAAATATTTGCATGTCTTATGTTCAAGTGAATATCGACTCAATTTCACATTGAAGTTTCCTGTGCCAATATCTCACTCACATTCTTGAGCTTTGGCGCGTTCTCACATACTACGATATTGTGCTGAAGTGCTTTAACCGGGCGTCGTATGGTAGCGAGGGCAACACGTGGTCACGAGCGACAGGTCGATGCGGGATGGGGGGAATAGATGGGAAGAAAGCCACGCAGATGGGCACGTGACTCGTAGTCACGCTGAAACATACCACTGGATACGGTCAATAGTGGGGAGTCAATGGGAAAGAGAGGGAGAGCAAAATTAATTTTCCATTCTTTGAAGTCATAATAAAATTTGATAAATAAAAAATCATTGAGGTTGTGAATAATGAAGAATGATTCATTTGAATAATTTGCAACATGTACGATATATGTAATTGAATACGCGACCAACATAAACCCTGACCCGAAAAAAAATTATTCACGTGGCCTTCACAATGCGATTTTTGGCCTTCGAAATCGACGGGTTTTGTCTCTACCGACGTTATTATTTTATCTGCAGGCGATCTCGAGAAATATTCTGCTGTTACTTCAAGCTCACCCAGCATTCGCCCGATAAAACAAAATATCGTGCACACGCGCATAGAAGAACTTCATCACCTAACGCATACCGGCTAAAAATTCGCTTCTGATATCGATATGATCAAGTAATCTTTCATAAAAATGGTTGCACGTATTGAACAATCTGCATGACAGAAATAACAATCATCTCATATCAATCAGAATATAGGAAAGATACAAAATGTAATCTGGTGTGTCTTGATACACAAATAGGAATGAGAACGGAAAAAAAAAGTTAAAAATCTAAAATTAAACAGCGTCCTTCAAGATTAAGGCACGCGCCCAGACAGTACCAGCACGAGTTACATTCGCAATAATTATATTCGCAAGCTCACCGAGCATTAAATAATGTCTCATCCATTTTTTTTTTGGTGGTGGTGGTATCCACCTCATTGGCTTTTCTATCGTCTGTTCATCAGTATGAATAGTACCAAACATTGAATATCCCATCAACGAAAATTCATCCGCACTTTTAATACAATTTTTCTTATCAATATCACTATGCTCCATATCACAACTTTTACTCTCAACTATTGAATTTGCTGGTTCTGACAATACAAAATCGATGTGTTCATGAACATGGGGAACACTATTCTCCACCAGCAAAAGCATTCCCATTTTTCCCTGTTCCTTCCTTCACACAAATGTTTTCCTTTTCTTCAATATCATGAGCTAACACGAATCATTGATCCGGATTATTCCACAGAATATGCACAATAACCCGACACTATGTCATTCTCATTATGATGATGGATATTTCTTCACTCGAGCACTACTCACAAGACAACTGTATTCCTCATATTGGGTAACATTATCGTGCTATTGTGATGAACTTTTTCCAATGAACTGTAACAGACATGAGATGATGAATTTGTTCACTTCCAGATTTTACATTTTTATCATTTCATTTATATTTTCGTCAATGATCATTGCAATATGTGTTCTTTCTTCTGGCGAAAGTTATGGTGAAATAGCTTCGGCTATTGTACAAAATTGATCCAGCGAAAGAATTAACAACCAATGTTAGTATTGAATTAAAGTAAAAACAAATGCATCTATAATTCTGTTGAATAAACAAAAATTCACCACAGAAATGCCCCAATATGTGAAAACCCAGTTGATGAAACATATATTCCCAGAGTCTGCGCGCGCAATAATATATATACACATTTATTCATGTATATGTACACACAACGTACGTAACAATGAATGGAACTCGTACGGTGTGAGTGGAGCGAATGCCGACTGAAATCTAAACTTAAGTGTTGCCGTCTTTTCAACCTGACGATGACGTCGTTCTCGTCGTCTTCTTCGGAGTCGTTGCGGCTTCCGCCCCACTTTATCCTGCCATCATTCCTCACACTCCACTCTGCGAATTGCTACCGCGGCGAATATTCATCCACACCCTGGACTCGATCATCATCTCACCTTCAACGCATGAAGAATCAACAGTCATTATTCATTGTTTGTAATTTTCTTTCTATTCGTCTTTTTCATTCTTTCCAATTCTCACTGCGTATTCTGCGATAATCGCAAATAGATTGAAGAACTCCATACAAATTTCAACATTTCTCTCTGGTCGGATCGACCAATTATTCCTACTTCACTGTATTCTATGCGAAAAAGTGGCGACTGGTTTTTTTCCCTCGTCTGGCTATTTGATGAATTGGATTGCATTAGCGCTAGCATGAAAAAACGAAATTGTGATAATAATATTATCGTTAAAGTGATTTGTATTGGAAGAATGATGACATAAAACAAGAAGAAAAGAGATGAAAATTGAAATAATGCTGAGTCGTGATCATGGTTCGATTATTTTGAAATTTCAGCACACACTTCATCATAAATATCAAAAAACATAAAAGAGAATTTATCGATTGGGAACGCTGATTATTTTTAAGCTGTGGGGTTCCCACAAACATTTACGTTAAAATATCGACCGGAACTTCGGTTAATTTCTACATAAAAAAATGTGGACAAAAGGCTAAAAATTTCGACAAATAGACCAATACAGGATAAGAACTCTTCATGGAATACTCCACTACACACAGATACATTGTTCGCTGATGCATATTCATGTTTGCGTGTACAAATGTAATATACCTATGACTGTACCCCCAACAGTTTCATCACAATCTCTACATGGGTAAAAAAAAAGAAGAATCGACAATTTCAACAAAAGTAATTGGATTAATGTTGGAAGAAACAAAATTAAACCATCAACACCTATTCATCATCAACTTACCATCAATTATGAGCATTTTTTCTTCACAAAACAGGTCATCAGGTTCCGTACGTTCTCTTTTCATTTTTGCACCTGTTGATAATGAAACATCCAACATTAATGATCTAAAACCGAATAAATAACCAGCATTAATTGAATAAGTAAACAACTGTACAAATACAGACAAATAACATCGGTCAATGGATATGAACAAACGTTAGAGTAACAGCTAAAATAGGGGTGTTTCCAGTGGGGTGGGAAATGATCATAATTCAATCATCCAGCTATGTATATGCTCCCTCTATTTTCTCCCCACTCTCTCGTGCTTCCTCTCCCACACGCAATGTTCACAACCGGCGCTTCCATCTCGCGGCAATCGTACGAATGCATTGTATTCAAGGTGACCGCACGATGCTGTATATATCCAACGTCATAAAAAAAAGGAAAGGAAATAGAAATGGATACAGAAAACAACACCACAAATTCACAAGTACGACAACAAATCCATAAAAAAATCCACGCTCCCTAATATTAAACACAATTTCCAGTCGATCAATTAAAAACTCTCCATCTAAATAAAATGCAATGTCAAACATAACAACACATCAACAAATCGTATGATATCAATGCTCAATTATTCAGCTACATAGCTTTCGAGGAAAATTAAAATTAATAAATAGCTGACGGGATGATTCTATCATTGCTCATTTGTCATCAGGCCTATATACTGAGTACGCGGACGATTAAATTGATATGTATACAGATGAAAAGTGTGTACGTATGTGATGGAAAAACGGAGGGCAATTGAGGGAGTTTGAAATAAGGGGAACAACATATATTCATATATATGTGTGTACACTGTGCAGCCGGGTCTCCTCCAGGTCAAAAGTGTAAGCTGGCAACATTGGAGATTGATCAGAACAGCCACGCGGCCACGCGGCCGAGAAGGCGCATGGTGGGGCAATTGCCGGGGACAAGGTACATGCGCATTACAGAGAATTTATCGTGCTACAGCTAAACCGCGTGCTATTATTTTTTCACCTATCCTCACGTACTTTGACGTACAAGCTTGTATTTATATACGACAAATTGTTGTTCACACTTTGTTGATGGGCAACAGGCTCACACCTATACCACCTATCAGCACTTCCATTAATTAGTTCCGCTTTAACGCATGTTTCCTTCTACACTTTCGACATTTCATATCCAATTATGATGAGGATATTTTTGATAATAATAACAATGACATTGGTCATGAGTAAATGTATGACGTATCTAAGGAGAGGAGGAATGAGACGCAACGGTGGATATAATACAGAGGCAAAAGAGAAAGCCCGCAATCCATCCAAAAGAGTCACTGACCGCGAAGACCAAGTCGTTTCCTCTGGTTTCTTCCTTTGCCGCTTCTTTCTCACGTAACACCGAAATGCACGAAGCAACATATCTTCTTATTCTTTCTAAATATCAATTTTTTCACTCCCATGCCGGACAAACGAGATCTTATTCATCATTATCAATAACTTTGAGCAATAATAATAGGCAGTTAGCCATAAATTTTTGATTGAAAGTGTTTTCAATTCTTGTATCATCATTTTGTATCATGCCTGGTTACCATAATTTTTAATGTCCATCAGTTGCTGTGATAATGAATATTGATGAATATAAATGGAAATTAAATTAAAAGATGTGGGTAAATATCGAATTGAACGTTGTCTGGATGAGGGTCTAATATACAATAGTGGACCGGACAACACATCCAACCGTATTTTTCCACAAAAACTTTTTTTGTCTGCTCAGAATCTCGATGGTTAATATCTATAGACACATCATCATTCACAAACAACCAAACTAGAGTATGAACAATACAGCGTAAACATCCTATCCCGGATATTATCCCTTCACTGTAGTTTTTTTTGTTTTTTCGCATTTTATTTTTCTCTTTTTGTAATTATACATCGTTCGCGCGTGTACCAACAGAGCGCCACACAATCACATATATTCGCATAGTCTCCCGCCACAGAACCCCTATCCCGAGTTCTCCCGATTTATATCGAGTTTTACCGACTGTTACGATCAACTTCCGCCGCTATTTCTTCACGGTCTCAGTCCCTCCGTTTCTTTCTAATCGTCCACCCTACCCCTTCGCTCGCATTCATTTGCTCATGCATTTTCACATACATAGTACATGGTAGGACTGCAATTTGCAAATCTCGCAAACGAGCAGCGCACGCGAATTACAGTATAGCGTTTGTTAGCCATTGTTGTTATTTTTTCTCTTCTTTATCTTTTTTTGTTGAAGGTGAAAAAAATATCTCTCTGCTGTATTGTGTTTCTCTTTTCTTCTTCATACAAATGGAAAATTCCTATAATTTACTGTGAAATGCAAATAAATTTCGTTTTATCAAACAATTGAATTTGTTATGAAATTATTTTGAGTTTCAACTTCATCATTGGATGAAAATTATGTTATGACATTGGGATACCAATGGAAATTGAGCGATTAGGAATTAACTTTATTTATAGAGATGGTGAGTGGTAATCAGCACATTCCTAATAAAACGTATAACACAGATGGCATCCAAGTGAATGCATTCATAATACAGGTGAATAATAAGTGTCTGTAAATATGCAGGGTATTATTATAAATCGTTTTAAGCATTCGTGCATTCTAATGCAAAGTGTTTATGCGCGCGGGCGTTACTTTTGTATGAAGCCACAACTCGAGTCATTGACCGTCGTATTACAGAGGAAATTACAAGTGAAATAAAATTGTGCAAGAACAAAAGAAAAAAAAAGGGAGCGGGAGAAATGTCATCATTATATATTTATACAGGGTGTACTAAAATTATGGGACTTTTCCGTAGTTGAATATTGCTAGGCGCTTATGAAGTAGACGAGAGGTCTTTCAAGATCAGCGATGTTTTCAAATTTGAACGAATGATGGATAAATAACAACCAACTGTATTATTATGCATCTCAAGTCATACTGTGAAATAATTTATATGAAAATGGAATTTATTCAAACAGAACCTACGGAAACGAATACTAATTGAACACAATGCTTTTATTTTTCTTGTTGTCCTCTTCCTATCAACTCATGTATTTCCTCTATTAGAATTTGTCGTCGTGAGACATGTGTAATGCACTACAAATGGAGTCAGGCAGTGCCAATCATCTGTGAGAACTCGAATAATCGTATAATACACCCTTGTGTAATCTCACAATAATAACGCAACGAAATAGGAGTTGTGACAGTGGAGAGTCACTGTTGGCAGGGAAATCATGCCTAATTTGGAGAGGGCAAACGTAACGCGTGGGAGAACGCGTGCGGCAATTCATATGGGCAAAGTCAGTGACACTCAATCGACAAATAACAACGAGCACCAACGTACCAAAGTCACGTGGCAGCGTGGGTCGATAACCGACCTCAACTCATATCTGTCGTCTGATTTCATTTTCCAATCTTAATTCCTACTGTTCACGTTCGTTTTTTTCGCCATCAATTTTTTTTGCTATCACATTATTTCCCATGCCAGATCCAAATATTGACACGCATCGAGTATGATTATTTCGCTCATACGTTTTTCACTCGACAATAATAACTGATAATTGATAATGACAAAGTGGTCATGAACAAAAATTCGTGAGGAGTCAACAATGAATAAGTGAACGCGTCAGGTATACGAATTGTTAACCTCCATCTTCACACGTAGCATCTATCGTGCGCGCATAGTATAACGACCGTTTTTTTTGTTTTGCACTTTGTGAAAGAAACAAAAGAAAAAAGAAGAGGACATTGTGAGCACACTCACCACGTGGCTCATTGGAGTTGTGATGATTGGAGTGTGGCGCAACGGCGAACGAGTGATCGGAGGAGGATGTGCTCGCCGCACGTTCCCTCTTCTTCTCCTGCTGTTCAACATAGCGCGCTGCTTCTAGAAGTGTTTCTAGACTCATCGTAGATATTTTTTTATTTATCACTTATAAGTTCACCCGGAATTAGGACTGTTTTATTACACGTTATAACGTCGGATGACGTATCACACGACAATTACTCCGTTGTCGTGAATTTATCGCTGTCACTCCGATGACGCGTTGTTTCTCTTCTCTTGTTCCCTGCTCCACGATTAATTCTGCAACAAAAGAATTATTATATTAATGATATGGACTATGACAGAAATAAGGCAGATGGCATAATTATCTAGTTGTAACTATTACAATTGGAAGAAAAATTGATATTGTTCCACGAGATGATTTAACATCCAACACACAAACGATTTTAACTGATAACTTTAATGCGAATATCTTCTATCACATATTGTTTGAGCTCGAAATATTCCTAGTTCACATTCTCAACCGAAATTATAATACTCGACTAATTGACTGGATCATACAGTCCCTGCGACAACGAATGATGTGATATGAAGGAAATGAAGAGGGGAAAAAATTGATGATCACATTCAGAGGACACTCCAATGAGAGCTCGAAAATTTTCCCCACACAGAAACGAGACTGGTTATATTCAATTGGAAACTGCCTTCTTTCAAAAAGTTGATTCATTTGTCGATTTATCTTGATGCACTCAAGTTCAGTAAACAGAAATTAGGATCCATAAATAATCATCAATCACATGAGGACAATTCCTAAAAAACATTCATCTTCACATTGGTCACAATTTTTTTTCTTCCTGTCAGGTTCCTTCCACGATATCTGTCGAATAGTCATGATCAATGATTGAATGATGAACCATAACAGATCTCTCAATTTTTGCCATCATATTCATCTTAAAAGTTGCCGCTATTTTCATTCCTCACATTCAATCTCATGAGATAAGTTATAACGAAACGTAGATCCAGACAAAATCATAATAAAAACTTACAAACAGCCGCAAACTAAACACAATATGAACAATGAAAGAGATCTGGTTAATGATATATCAAAAAGAGAAGCAGTTCAACCTAACGAATTTCTCTTTGCGAAGGTGCATCATATACATTCTCCAATACGACGCTCGATGTGAAAGAAATGTGCCATCAACCTCCCCCTCTATCATTTATTTTCAGTATGTACACTGTTTTTTAGCGCCCCCATTGAAAAGTTGGCGTTGGCAATATCTGCCAGCGCATGCGCGAAATTCACACAGTCATTTCTCCTGCTGCTTCGGTTTTGCACTCGTGTTAATTTTAATTCTTTTTTTTTCATCCATATACCGCCAAAGAGTGTGTGCAAATCCCCCCCTCATAATTCTTTCACTTATTGCATATACATATTACTCTCTATATTCATTCTATACAGTGATTCGTGGACGCTTCGTCTGCCTGATGCCCTTCCCGCGGTAAACTTTCACAATTCAACAATCACATCCATAGTTTTATCAACCATTCCAATACGCAGAAAAAATGCATTTGAAACATTTGGTTTCCAAGTAAAAATTATCCGTGAATTATTGTCGCAGATATGAAGTGTTTGATTAAACCGATAAACTGAAATAATCCCGGTCATGTGTCAGTACGCTGGTAGAAAAATAATCTGAGTAAATACACGTGGTTTATCAACCACGTGCTCTTCAACGTATTAGCAAACCAATATATACATTTTTTCTCATTATCGTCATTTTTATTTTTAATTATATTCATGTATATTTATGTATTCATATAAGGATAAAGAAATGAATGAGGATAGAACAAGAGTGTGTAGATTTGTCACCTCCCACTTAGAACTGGTACGGAGTTGCTCGACCGATTGCAAGGCCTTCTGCCACTTGGCAACGGTCAACCCGTCGCGATTCTCATAATAACGTACACATATACCTATACTATAAAACGTACGACACCGCACGACTACATGGTAATAGTAGTGGGGCGATGAGAATCAAATAATCCAAGTGATGTATCATGAGAAAATCACGGAATCCCTATATATATTCGCAACAATACGTCATTCACCATTTATCCTCAAATCAATCCATTCTAATTATAAACATCGTTGTCGTTTGATGTTACGGTGCTCGAACAGTACTGCCATCGAATATTTTTTTTCCTCACATCAATATACACATTCCGTTTCAAATATGCTTCAATATCGCCCTACAATCATATTATTGCAGTGCAAATGAATATCGAGAAGGAGGAAGCTACCATACAACGTAACATATTCTGAAAAAACAACAAAGAAAAATTGGACCGAGAACGATTCAACGTCTGTGCATTACATTTATGCACTGTAGGACCCAACGTGCTACTTTCTTTATTCACTTATTCATATTTCTGTAAAGTTTCAAGTGAGAAATGTTTGCGATAAAAATTTCCATTTTCCTCTATACTTTCTACAATTCGCGAAGCAATAAAATTTCGGAATAATAAAAGCTACATGATATTTATATTTATACATCCGAAATGAGGAAACATTTCTACAATTTTATCGTGATACAACGTTGATATATTCCGGAATTCAAATGCAATGGAGACGAAAATACGTCTGAGAGTGTGGCGGGAAAAGTACCCTACTATACAGACATACATAATTCCGTAGTTCACAGGGATTTAAAAGTAGTATATAGCAGAGAGAAGTTTGGTTTCGGCATGGAACTAAGCAGCCGTGAGGATTAAACGGAGTTGTGCTCACCGAGCGTATGAATAGGAGGAAAAAAAAACAAAAACAATATGGATGAAGAGCTCTATACTCCAGCGAAGAGAGGGAACTGATGAGGATGAGGTGGGCCAAGCGTTAGACTTAGTGGTTGGTTGCGTACATTGGAAGGGATAATACCATCACACATACACACATACGCGTGTCTATATGCAACGTTGTGTTCTGCAAAAATAGGTAAGTCAAGCTAAAAAAGCGCCGTTACGTGGAGCGCGCGACACTTCCTTCACACGTGTTAACTACACGCATATTGACGTGTGAAAGAAAGAGGCAACACCAACTCGATAATTCGGACAAAAGATTTATAATCGATTCAATATACCCAAATTATGTTGATTGAAGCTACACAACGGCATAATAACTCTTTGGAATTGACAAAAAACTCTGTCACTGAATTTTCATGTGTTTGTGTCTACCTTCCCCCTCCCACTTCTTCATCCTGGGTTTTGCTCTTAAAAATCAGTGAGCAGGGCGAGCTCCGTTGAGCACATGCTACGCACACACGCACATACACAATCATGAGAGATAGACAGACAAACCGACGACGACACATGCATTCGCAGCCAATGGTAAACGTTTCTCACGATGACGTCATTATTGTAAGTAACCTCGCGATTGGCTGATTCTATTATGGAACAGAAAACACGCCACGCAACCACCTATACACATGTTAATTAAATAGGCAATAGTTGCACGTATTGGGAGGTGGACGAGATACAAAACGAGCTAGAAAAGAAATAATATAGATTATGCTCAGGCGCGTACGCACATATACACACATACACACATAAACAGATACATTCGGCAGATAATAAATGTACATGTTATTCTCTCTTTCCATTTCACTCGGTGTTGTTTTTTCAAGTACGGGCGTGGTGTTACTCATTTGCGTTGAGAAAAAAAAAATTGCGATAAAGAAATTGCACACGGATAACGAGATGAACTTACGAGTGACAAGGCACAACCCAAGTTACAATGGAAACACCACGCACACTGGCCACTTTCTCGACTAGTAGAGAGAAATCAATCTCCGTCGGAGGCAAAAATTTCATCTATCTACCTCTCTCACTTATCTTTTCGCCGTATTTTCTTTCTACTCCTTTTCTCTTTCTTCCTCTCCTCTCAACTGCTTTGTCTTTGTCTCCATTTTTCATTTCGTCTCAATATTTTCCGTTTTGATGTTTGTCTGGAAACAGTAGGAGAGCCTCTATCAACGGGCCGAGCATTCAGCCTAGCCCCTGTCACGCACAAATATTACCGTACATATACACATACACACATTCAATCTACACATACTCACACATATACACATAGAGTTATAGACACGGAGAGAAACACACGCGACAAATTGTTCGCTATGTATCTGATAATATTTGCGCGTCAATTCGATCATTAATCGGAATAAAAGTTGTTGAAATTACCTCTAAACCGTCGAACAGTTATAACTTGATCGATCTGGCGCGTGGCAGAAACATTTTACAAGTGTTAACCACTGCGCATCAACAGCCATGCTTGCTTGGCCACGATTCACGTGTCCGGGACCCGAGCTTTCAACCAATAGTGTATAATCTCATGACGTCACACTGCTATATCGACCAATGAACGTGGCCCATGTGACGCAGCAATCCGCCTGGGCGTGTAACAGAAGTGTCTCTGGCAGCCGCTCGCTCACTGTTATATCGGCCTCGATGTTTTATACTCCACATTTACTTAACCCACCCTTTATTTTCATTTCGTATATATACATACATATATAAATGAATATATATGTATATACATGCATGTACGTATATATACATATATTATTTTTTTTTATTCTTCGCGAACTTGAGTTTTTTCTCTATGGGTTACACATATAAATTAAAATTCATTTGAAAGATGCGTTCGCAAACTCTTTATATTGATCACGGTTTAACACCCGTTCATCACTAATACAACGCTTTTTATTCTATTTATTTTTTTTTTTATTTGTGATAACGAATACACACAAGCACACCCGATGCCCGGCTCGCCCGGGCAAATACTCACTCGATCTCAACGGCGTCACCCTCTCTTCTGCCACCTTTTGTCATACCTCCTTCTCTGTCACATGGATCGCTGTGTGATGCGGTGTTGCCACTTCTTTATTCCATTCTATGATATGTATATACACATGCACATGTGTATCTGTGCATGTATATTATGCATGCACATAACACATCTTCTCTATCATTGTTGTTTACTTTCTCACTCCCGCCAAATGTGCAATTTCTTCAAACTAGGATTTCGTGATGTAATGAGTTTTGTTTTTGATACGGTGTGTGGATTATGCACATGAAATGATGGCAGATTTTGTTTGTTTTTCTTTTTATTCATCAATCCTATTAATACTTATTTGTACACAGCAATTATAAATAGTAGTACATGTTCGTCACATCACAGTTTTATTCTTATTCTTCTTTTATTATTCTGGAACAACTTCGAATACCACGAGAATTATCTAATTTTTGAGGTATTTTCGCCATATAATTACACATAAATTTTCAACGAAACACAATACATGCCAATACATGTCTATAGTATATTAGCTGAGACAAAAACGTTCAGTATAACATTAATAGCACTAGAAATAATTATAAACAATGTGTGACCATAGTATTATGGTCACAACACTATCTTGAAAATGGTTTGAACAACTAGAGAGACATATATAAATATATCAACAATTCGATTTGGTACTTGATTCATTATTTGACAATATACAAGTGAGTTCACATCCACTTTTGTATATTCGAATCAATTATGTCGCTAATTTGAACGTACATTTTTTGCCTATGTGTATATTTTTCAACTAACTATTAAAATAGTAGGAACAATAGAAATTTTGGCTACTAAACTCTTAGCTATCTACTCAAATTAGTGACGTAAAGATGTTTGAGTTCGGTTTTTGCGGTGTTTTCAAAAAGTGCAGCACGATTTTGTCCCTCACCTTTCTTCACCCAATGACCGTACACTCGAAATGCACATCCATCAATCACCTTCAAGTAAAACAGACAAATATTATTGTTTAATCAAAATAAAATTATCCAGCGATATGATCGAGGAGACTAGCAGCAGTAGCTATTACCTTTCGGAGCACCTTAATTCTATAAGGATCTGTTCGTGCTATCAATGAAGAGAGCGGCTCTGGAGTTGTGTGCAACCGTTTTATACGAATGACAGCTCGTACACAGATTATCGCTAATTGGAATCGTTTCCGGGCATTGAAAGATTTCGCTTTTAATTCCTGTGAAATCAAAGCGAGGGAAACATTAGAGCGGATACTTGATTGATGATAACGTTGATGATGTTTTCAGAAGAGCATTTAATTGAATCAAACGTCGATCATTTCTCAGTTTCAGTCAATCAAGTTGAATCAGTTTAAGCAATAGGTTAATAATGCGGTGTTCAGATGTTGTTATTGAATATCGAATATTTGGATGTTGATTGGATTATATATGATGTCGCGAAGTTATTTATGTAAATTTTATGATATTATATGATTTGATGATATATTGAGTAATTGATAATTTACCAAAGCTAATTGTGAAATCCTACTTAAACGTCGCGAATTAGACGAGAGTGAGCGCTTGAGGGGCGCAATATCTTGATCCCAAAGCTGTAAGATAATGACGTCATTTAATGAAAAATAAAATCTATCATTTTATATTCGAATTGAAATAAAAGACTAAAACGTGGAAACACGGCCATTGACATGGCATTTTATCTCGGTTCATGAAATTGAAAAGGATATGATAATGGAGATCAATCATTGATGTGATCGGCTGATCTCAATCGATCAGTGCATGTGCAATTTTGTGCATGGAAACTTGTTGCTTCGGAAATTTATCAATAAGCATGTTCACATAGCAATGTACGTATTGAGATATTAATACTGAGTTAGGAATGCACTACATTATTTGATAGCACTCACAACTGTGTGGAAAAATGGGTGTTCAAGCGCATCTTTGATAGAAATCCTTTTTAATGGATCAACAACCAGCAATTTTCTGATTAAATCTTTAGGCGCGTCTGTAATATCGATCCATTCAGGAGATGTGAACGAGTATTTTCCTTCTATTATATTTCGCAACATAACCATTTGTTTTCGGTGCCAAAATGGTGGGCATCCAACTAGAAGTGTAAACATTATTACACCACAAGCCCATCTGGAATGAAAATAGAGAGAAGTTGAAGTCATAAAAATATTTTGTAAACGTATATTGAAATGAACGTAGCACCGAAGTCCCTATGAAATTTTTTATAGTTATTGAAACACCGAAATGTTAATGTATTCATGTTATCGACTTCATATAGCAACTTTGGAGTGCAAATTTTTATACTATTCTCGGAATTCGAAGAAAAATGTGAGTTACACTACACGGAGAAGTTCTGGATGAATAGTTTGTCATTATTACATGTCTACTTCGTAACCGTATCCTTCAGCATTCTCGAACATGTTACATTTGAGAACTTCGGGTGCCAAATATCCAGGTGTACCGCATAAGTCTACAAGTATAAGCGAATCAATCATCAAATGTCACTCCAACTTGAGTAATTGCATTCATCCATATTCCAAATTTGATATTTACCAAACAATTTATCCCCTGACTTGAGCATTCTAGCAAAACCGAAATCAGTTATTTTCACATTCAAATTATCATCAAGCAGAATATTTTCTGGTTTCAAATCTCTATGCACAATTCCTTGATTATGTATGTGCAAAACACTTTCGAAAACTTGTCTCATTATATATCTGGTTTTCTTCTCTGATAAAGTGACAACTGACGTCAAATAATCGAACAACTCTCCATTCTTACATAGTTCAAAAATGAGAAATATGAATGTGCTCGACTCAAAAACATCATGCAATTCAACTGAAACAAAAGAATCCACGGATATTATTTCGGAAATCTATCCAAAGCAGCTATGTCGTCATCATCGTTATCATTATTTCATTTAGATGAATTCGGAATTCATAACTGACTGATACAAAATTAACGAGATGAATTCTTTAATATAAACATGACGCGAGTTACTTATATACGGATGGCCTGCCACTCTTCTTAGAATATACACCTCTTGCATTGTAGCTTCTTTCATCGTATGACCTTCAGCTCCATCATGAGGTTCATTGCTTATATCTATTATTTTTGCAGCATATTCGATTCCTGTTTCTTTTTCGATACATCGCCTCACTGTTGACGAAATCCCCCTGCAAGTCGATACAAGAATTTATCAGTCCGAATAGAATGTGCGTATGCATGAAGACGTATAGTTTTGAATTATTGAATTTTCAGAAATTAATGTCATTGATTAGGTGACTCCTGGAAAGAATAATTATATACTCAATACAATGCATGTAGAACGAAGAGGTTATCTTGTCATTACTACCCAACAATTGTTCACAATCGAAAGCTTCTCAAATATATAGATAATGCAATTTAATAACAATAAATATTATTCGTAGATGACTGTACAAATATAATTAGTCGTTGTTATCGAAGGTTCAAGACGCAAACAATTATGTAATTTAGAGAATTCACCAGGAGTATTATCTGTTTTTCATAAAAGCAACACAATGAAAACATCATGATTGACATAAATGTTTCATTCCTCCTGTCCCAGATATTTTTAGTTGTTGGATGAAAATTCTTGTCATTTGTCTGAATGCCGAAGCAGATAAACGTACCACTTTTATGAAGAAATATGTTGGTCATGAAATTGAGGATAAATAATTACCAACCTGCCCAAAATTTCTTTCGGCTCGTACTTGGCATAGAATCCCTTGGCTGCGTCCTTGTCGGGTAATAGATCATCACCTTCATCTTTCGCCATATTTTCACAATTTTCTGATGTTTTCGAACAGGCACGATAATTCTGTATTGATATTCCAATATTAAATCATCTTTGATTTTGCTCTAACGTCCGACTGATATGTCATGGTTATTAGTTCCCAGCATGATAATAATGAATTCATAAATAAATATAGAATATATACACGTAGAAAACGTATGATGAGATGTGATTACGGATGATGGCGGGCATATACTAATGTGGCCACTGCACTGTTCTACCACTCCACGCAGAATGTTTTTCTTCTACTTGTCACGCGCATCACATTTGCGCAGTTACCAACAAATATGAAATTAGTCGTATATATTAGTCATAGACTAGACAACGGGGAATACGAAGAGGTAATAAAATGTATATTCAAGTGTTGATCTCTACTATTGAATTGGCTCGTGATTGATTCGATTTATGTGGAATTAAGAATTCGATCATGTCTACTTGATATGCATTTGTGTGCACATAAAATTGTGCCTTGGTAAGTACACCGGTATTTGTATTGAAAATAATTTTTTGAGCAAATGTGTGGATAAAATAATTGATTTGTTCAAAACATGATTATATTATGCACAAAATTGAAATGATATGCGTCACTGATGTCATATTTTTACATACGTTTTACAGTTCTTATACCAAGAAGATCAAAACATTGTTGGAATACAATAGCGGTAGCTTCTGTCAACATAATACGTCCCATATTCACTTTTATAGTTTCGCCACTTTTATTTTTCTCAATGCAATAGCAATTATCGTAGAATTCTGAGAATGCGCATGAAATTTCATAGCAGTATTCACAGAGTGGATGCAGATATAAATCTTTCATAATTTTCAATACAACGTCGGGGAATTTGAGGAGCACTTTAGCTAATTTCCATTCCTTTTCGTGTTCAATTGAAATTGGTGTTGTCTCAACAGCTGATTTGATTTCCTCAGATGTCAAATTGGCTGTACGTGCAATTGATCTTATTCGTGTTAATGCATAAAGAAGATAAACAGCGGTATTGCCTTTGTCGTCCAACATTTTATCAAACGAAAATATATATTCATGATTACGATTATGGGATAAGTCTGCATATTTGATACATCCGTATGCAATGGATTGCTGGGCACTTTGCAATTCCTCCTCCGTTAATTCTTTGTCACGTCCCTTCTCTTTCAATTTTTTGAGAGTTCTATGCAATCCTTCGTCGAGCAATTCAGAAAGTTTTATTGTGTCACCAGACCTGGTTTTGAATTTCTTCTTATCCTCACCCAATACCACTCCAAAGGGAACAAAACTCATTTTACATTTGTCAGTGAGGATACCGGCACGTTTCCCACAGTGCTCTATCAATTGGAAGTGGACAGCTTGTCCTCCGTCTACGACGTAAATTAGCCAATCAGCTTTTTCCTCATTCACGCGGTGGTGGAGCGCAGCCATATCTGATGTATCATAAGTGAAGCCACCATCAGATTTCACAATTGTCAACGGAATCTCCAAATCCTTCTTCTCGCTCCACATTATTTTGCGACCTTCATCATTTTCTAATAATTGCTTTTTATCTAAATACTCCACAATTCTTTCCATATATTTCTGATAAAATGATTCTCCCCGTTCAATCAGATTGATGTCTAAACGTTCATATATCTTATTAAATTCTTTTCTTGACACATCACAAATCATATCCCATGCTTTGGTGATTTCAGGATCGAACGACTGTAATTTTACAACACAACTGTACGCTCTCTTTTTGAATTCCTCATCTTGATCAAAGCGTAGTTTTGATTCCTTGTAGAAACTCTGGTAAGAGTGAAATCATTATTAATATACTTATCGAAATTAAACTATTCATCTCGTAGTATTCATTCTAATTCAACAATACTCACTTGAAGATCAGAAATAGGTGGAGATACAACTAAGTAGTCTGGAAATTTATCTTGGAGATGTGCTATCAACATTCCAAATTGCGTACCCCAATCGCCAACATGGTTCAACCTCAATACATCGTGCCCAAGATACTCCAACAAACGAGCAATAGAATCACCAATAATGGTCGATCGTAAATGACCAACATGCATTTCTTTAGCAACATTCGGCGCGGAAAAATCGATGACAACCCTTTGCTTTTCCACTACTGGCGGTAACACCTTCCCGGCTTTCAACAGTGATTTTAATACATTCTGGCCGAATTCGCGTTTCAAATATACATTGACGAAGCCTGGACCAGCAATTTCAAGCTTCTCAATTAAAGGAGATTCCGTCACATTGGTAGCGATTTTAGTAGCAATTTCTCTCGGAGATGACTTCACACCTGAAATGTGAATTTTGCTTCACAGTGGTAACATGCCAAGTTTTTCGTGTTCTATTATTGTAACAGATAGTATCTAATAACAAATGAACCTCGAGAATTGTAATACAATGATTAATCCTAATTTTCTCCCTCACCTTGACTCGTAAGCACTTTTGATAAGGGCATGGCGCTATTACATTGATAATCACCAAATTTTGCACTACTAGATGTAGTTATAACGACAGGTGGGTCGACTAGATCAGGATAAGCTTTGTTTATAGCTTCCGAAAATATCTTTTCCAATTGATTATAAATACTTGTTGAGTGAGTATTCATCTCAGTGCTATTTGAAGTCATGCTCTTATTTTTTTCTTTTTCCCGCAATGATTCCACGTACTGTGAACAATTAATTATTGTTATTTCATCCGCATTTACATAGTTTCATGGACACTGTTCAGCGAATATGATTTACCCTTTTCAATATAGCGATTTGATGTTTCAACTTAGCGTTTTCTTGAAGTAATTGATTATGATCGGTTGTAGATGATTGAACGGATGGTTTTGCTACCTTTTCTAGATGCGCAATCTTTTTTCCCAATTCGGCTATCTCGATTTCCTGGAAAAGATCATACAATCTTAACCTAGCTTATGCCTCGAGCCTATACATGTTTGTTCTAATATACGATAACGTAGAGTCATAAGCAATTCACGTGAGCGAAAAATTCTTGAAATGAACATACCGCACGCTCTGCCCTTCGATTAAATGCCGCACAATTTTGTATATCCATATTGCATTCATGCATCCACGTTTTCGTTCACCGGTAGGTTTGGTTATGTGACTTGTGCGTGGAACAATCGGAGCGTCTGATTGTCATTACTATTGTTATGAGCCGTATTTCTGTATAATGTAGAAGGAGAATACATATATCTATATGTGTTGATACTCCAACCGCAATCGTCCACAATGGAAACTCACTCAACTGACATCTAACGGACACCAAACATGGGATCCTGAGAATAAACTTTATTTGAATTCACACTCATGATATCACAAGACGAGTTTCTAAAGTATCGGAGAGTTTTTTTCAGCTCAACTACGGAGGACGATGGCTTGTTCGTCAGGATTTACTTTATTTTATACACGAAATTACACCTGGATAATAATTCTCATCGGAATCAGATAAAGTCATGAAAAATTTCATGTTTTCCGACATAACTTGGGTATCACCCAATGGACTACAAACCCTTGAAAACTTTGAACCTATTCAGAGTACGGTTGGTGAACACAGTGCTCATCAATGGAGACATGTCATTCATGTACAGCAGAAACCAAAGCTCCTTACTCATAATCCCGTCTCTATCATAGCCATTGCTCATGATAACTCTCTGGAGTGGCAACATTCAGTGAATACTCGTATCGTAGCCACCGCTATCTTTCAAGACAACCCCGTCGTAGTATCAATCTGATTTCAATAGAAATGGGACATATATTCATATATAAGATATGTGACATGTGTATATGTATATGAACAAAATACAGGAAGACAAGTGTATGAGACGAAAAAGACATTGGTTGCTTTGAGGGCTGGGCCAAGCGCAAACGCCGCAACGTCGCAACGTCGCAAACTCAATTGATATGCTTACCACTCTTTCAGAAATGTTACATATATGTATACAATGGATATATAACTGTATATGTTAAAACACCTCTACATTCATATTGTCTCTGTGTGCTACTAGCCAGCAACTGCCGGCCTGTCAAACTGCATATTGGAAATCGGGATTGCTAAAGTAGAGTGGATAATATCGTGGAATAACTGTAACGATTGCAGTCCAAGTGAACTTGCATGCTTCATTGGAAGATTGGAAAATTGGGTATACTGGAATATTTTGTACAATGTATTGTGAGTGATCGAGAGTGTTACTGTATCGTGTAACTATTGAAGGATTACGTGTAAAGGTAGGAACAGCAAGTGCAATCAAGTGCGCTTGGCCGTCTTCGGGTGGCTATTTTGCGTATATAAAATAGATACGTACAAGTAGCGGAGCAATTTTAATGAGAGATATGGAGGACGATTTACCAACTGAATATGATGTCGTCGTGGTGGGCACAGGTATTGATTTTTTATCAGAAAATATTTCTGTATTGCAATTTGGAAAATATGTTGTCGTTACTCCAGTCATATTACATTTACACTATATTCATGTTGTATCGATTTTTGGTCATTTTTATTTCAGGCATGACTGAATCTATTGTCGCAGCAGCTGCTAGTAGAATCGGCAAAAAAGTGCTTCATCTAGACAGGTGATTTTTTTTTTCGTTGGTGATATTACTGTTGAATTTTCTTTACAATATGTTTCATAATTGTTTTGTATTTTAGCAATGATTATTACGGTGGATTATGGGCTACGTTCAATTTCGATGGATTGCAGAAGTGGATTGAAGATTTAAAAGTTAATAACAAATCTGGTAGTGATGTTACTAATGTCGCTGATATTGGTGTGAAACTAGAAGCTGATGAAAAATTTTTGAAAAGTACCACTGAATATTCAACTGTCGAGAATATTGAAGAAACTTGGTTCATATCGAAGTAATTACGTTCTTTACTCAACTCGACTCATAATTTCATTCCAGGAATCATTTCCATGAAATAGCCAGTGGTTACCTTTCACATTGCTTTCTTATTACAGTGATGCTGATTTGCCAGCGCTATCATCGAAAGACACACAGACTGAAAATACAGATGAAAGTGAACAAGGCGGTAATACAGAAAATGCTGATGATGAGAAATTGAATCAGAAGGAACATGTTAAACATTGGACTATTGATCGTATCAAGAAAGAATACAGACGATTCAATATCGAATTAGCCCCTAAAGTGCGTATTTTTTTCCATTTCATATGAACACTATAAAGGTTTAGATCGATGACTGATATTCATTTCTACTCAAATGTAGCTACTCTTCGCCAGAGGGGAATTGGTAGAACTCTTGATTTCGAGTAATATTGCTCGTTATGCTGAGTTTCGCGCCGTATCACGCGTAGCAACGTATATGGAAAATAAACTTACACAAGTACCCTGCTCCAGAGGTGATGTATTCGCAAACAAAACCGTTAGCGTCATTGAAAAGCGAATGTTATGGCAACTGCTCATATCCTGTATGGAACAAGGCGCTGATAGTCCAGAATTCGATGGTTTGACATGATTCAAAATATTATTTGATTGATCCCTCTATCTAGTGATCTAAGAGTATTCATTCATTTCAGGATTCCGTGATCAAACATTCCATGAATATCTCAACTCAAAAAATTTAACTCCCATTGTTAAGCACTATGTTATGCATGCTATTGCAATGGCCACTGAAGATACACCGTGTCGTGATGGTGTAAATCGTACGAAACATTTCCTTAATAGTCTTGGTCGATGGGGAAGTACACCGTTTCTATGGCCTATGTATGGAAGTGGTGATCTACCTCAATATTTCTGTCGGTTGTGTGCAGTATTCGGTGGAATATACTGCTTGAAACGCCAGCTTGATGGAATTATAGTCGATGAAAATGAATGCAAAGCTGTTATAACTGGAAAACAAAAGTTAGCTCTTAAACATCTGGTAGTAGGGCAGGGCCACTTACCTTCTGAGCTTGTTGCATCTGCTGGTGAGCAGAAAATATCGCGTGGTATTTTTATTACAGATAGGTATGGGACAAAGATACATATAGATCCTGTTCTGATTTCACATATTCGGATAAAAGCATCATCATTTTTGTGCATACTATTACATATTCTATTTTAGATCTATTATGCAAGGCGAAAAAGAAAATCTAACTCTACTTTACTACCCATCGGAAGAACCTGGTCAACAATCGGTTACTCTGATCGAATTAGGTCCAACAACAAATGCTTGCCCCCAAGGATTATTCATGATTCACATGACATGCAAACGGACTACAACACCGCAGCAGGACTTGGCATATGTCGTGGAAAAATTATTAGAAACCAATGGTGTTGAGCCAAATATTACTCGCTACCCAACAGATATGCATACACAAACAGTATCCGCCGATAAAACTCATATCCAAGATGGTGACAGTGATGTGAAAGAGATGAACCCAGATAGCTTGAAACCACGTGTATTATGGTCTCTCTACTTCAACTTACCTGCGAGTGATATCACTCTCTGTGATTCATCACCGAAGAATGTTCATTTATGTTCTGGACCTGACCTAGAACTTGATTTCGACTTTGCCTTGAATCAAGTGAGGGATACTTTCATCATTTTATTCATACGCATACATATTCGTGTATTCTTCCAGCCATATACCAATGAGTTTCGTTATCTTTCAGGCAAAAGATATCTTCACCACCATGTATCCTGAAGATGAGTTTCTACCTCGTGCACCCGATCCAGAAGAAATTATATTAGAAGGAGATGAAGCACCTGGCCCAAAGTTTGAAGATGGACCAACGGAAGAGGATGAAACGCAAGACGAAAAAAAAGAAGAGTAACTGATAATTGATAATTTTTAGTGGTTGATAACAAGTGATGCTAAGTAAATGCTGCACAATATCGCGACCTACATCTGCTCTACATATAATGTCAATTTTTATTCATGTTTTTTTTACTCATAAGTTATGATTGATGTCGCACCGCACTCTTATCTAGTATATCTTCGACAGATCTACATCATGTGCACAGTAAGGGAAATAATTGAATATATTCGAACAGCACAAAAAAAAATCAAAAGAAGATAAAATTGAGTTCATCGTAATGTGTTGATTGAGGACCTTAAGCCAATAATATGGAGTGTACTGGAAAAGCTTCTATGTTTCGAAATAGTGTTAATATATCACTGCTTGTCATTGGAAACTTAGATTTAAATTTCTATTCAAATACCGCAACTGATAGTTTAGTAATATGAACATTCTATAAAATATTGCCTACTCATCATGCGCGTATAGTTTTCTCTCATGATCAGTCATGGTGTCATGTATATTTTATTAAATAATTTTTTATGGACAACGAATATCTGTCCATAATAAGGAATTATGATGGTCATCATCATATTCGGAAATTTTGCATTCATGTCTATGATAAGAACTGATTTCGAAGGAATTCGAAGGACAGTCCTTGTGATGTGATATGTGCATGTGCTGTCCTTCGTTTGTTCCATATAATGGTTTCAATATCCAGGTGTTGTCCACCATCTATCTTTTTTTCTCATTCAATAGTCACGTGAAACTGATTATTGAATCAATTTAAATAAAAAAAAACGCATACGCCTGATATGAATGCTTTTAATTGGGTTAAAGCTAATTCGTATATTATAAATTATGATATGTGTATACTCATATCTCAAATAATCAAGTATTGCAACAATCATGTAGCAAACGTAGTGCAAAAGAATGGCTTGTACAAAAAAAACAATTCTTTTTACATATAGTTTCTTGTGCACTGTTATAATGATTTCAAATGTAATAAATCTACGATGAAAATGATGACAATATTGTGAAAGTTCCCGTTTTGTGATGTATTTATTAAAGTTCAATCCGATCTGTTTCTGAAGCTAAGCTCACTGATTGAATTATTGAGAGCATTTGTACGTTGAGAACAATATTTGATTTCAGCCATTGATATAACTTTACAAATGTCCATTTTGATTTTTGCCTGTATTTGCGAAGGCAAATGTAAAACTGTTTGTGCCATACTTTGAAAAAATAAGTCTAAACTATCACTTTCACTTTGAGTTTGTTCTTTATTCACAGGTGTCACATCATTTTGGTTCAAGTACTCTTGTTGATCATTTGGCGAATGACTCCTTGTCGTTCTTCGTTTTCTCTTTGATTTACTGTTCTCCCGGTTGTTTGTGGATTTACGTGAATTTTGTATTGGTATGGGTGCTTTATTATCATCTGAATTGAGAACATTGTCTGACCATGTGACATTCATGACACCATTGTGTTCATCGAGGTGTTCAGAGGTTATTTGTTTCAGTGATGTGTATTCATTCAATGGTGACTGATTTTGAATAACCAGTGATAATTGTTGAGTATTTGCAGAATTTTGTTGGACATATATTCGCGCGGGTTGTGATTGATTCATCTGTGCGAAATATCCATTGGCATCTTGAAGTGTATCCATAACTTCATTGTCAATCTCTAAATACTCAATTATTCCATCTTCTTCATCATTTTCTTCATGATGTTCGTCAAGATGTGAAAAATTATCATGCTCCTCGAACTCGGCCATCTCACAAAAATCCTTTTCAATTGTAACAGTACACTTAATCAGCTAAGAAATTTCTCACTGGGTTCGAAATTTATAGGTTAAGTTTTGTTGTGCCTATCATTCGACTCCGCAATCCCGACTCCTTCGTGTGTGCAAAACAAATTCCAATGACGCGACCTCTGTCTAAAGACGACCAAACTACCCAAGCTGTTTTTAACAGACCCCAGCAAAAGTCAATCCCCACCATGACTCATTCACCTGCGCACGCTCTACCTACAACTTCTCAATCTGTACCCCTAAGAAATAAGATGCAGAGCTCACACAATAATGCGAAAACCTCATATTTTATTTGCAAAGGATTGGATTTTATTCAGATTTTATACAAAAAATACGTTTCAGAAACCTGTCTTAGAGAAATCCATCTTATAAAATATGTTTTCATACAAATCCTATGCATTTTCGCACCATACATCTCAGGCGAGTGCTGAGCTAGTTATAATTTATGATATAAAATCTGAGTATGAAAATATTGAATTTCGTTCCCTTTGTACAAAGAGATGAATTACTCTATAACCCTCCAATTGAATAATATGAGTGAATCTGTAGATCTACATAGCCACACAGTGGAGATTATTAATGTCAAATGTATAGAGATAATCCGTGTTAGGTTCTGATGACAGTATGAAAGATGTCACGATCAAAATTAAATCCACGTTTGACAAATTATGAAAAATGTGGGTGAAGATGTGAGAAGTACCGTCACAATTGACTATCTCTGTGTTTGATGGAAACTGGGATAATTGGAACTAAAATCGTCGGAGGACCTTGATAATATCATCATACACAAGTGTCCTAGCATCTCTGCCCCAGAGATAGTCGATATGATTGAACTTGGAATAATTAATTTCAATTCTATCGATAACATTGGGTAATGCTTTGAAAATATGATCCACATCCTGAAAATTTGCGAGAACTCGATAAATATTAACACCATACTACCAATTAATCATGGCTTGCAGATTCTCAATATGATTGACATACCAATGGATGATTTAGGAAATCATTTTTGCTATGAAAAATGGCGACTGGGACTTTAATTCTAGGCAATTCATACTCTGGAGGATCCTCAGTACGATACATTTTCAAGTTATTTTCCTGTCCATAGTCAAATTGCCGGAACGTTCCTATGGAGATCCTTTTTTGGTTATGAATAAACTATCCACATGACATGAGCTAACTAAAAGTTCCCGATAAACTGTACATACCAGTTTGTATCGCTTGGGAATAGTGAATAATTTGTTTGACTGAACTGCCAGCAGGGAAGTGTCCAAATATGAGAGGCAACATAGTCTTCTCGAGCTGGTCGCTTCCAAATCCAGCAACCAGATGAAACCAACAAGAACTGAAGGTCTTGGTAAATGTATCTGGTGCTCGACGCAATAGGGTAGTAAATGCTGCCACTTGGAGTCTATTCCGCGGGAAATACTGATTTATGTTACAGTATGTAGATGCCCACTACGAACATTCTAATGATGAATATCAGTGAACGAACAATTTACTAAATAGCCAAAAACATAATGTCGAACACCTTACTTTTAAAACCATATGTAGAGGCACAACACATTTCAATAGAGGACTCCGCTGATTCGAGAGGAATGCAATTGGTGCCAAGCATATCATTCCCCGAATTTTTTTATTGTATTCGGTGAGTATGCTAGCCATCACGAAGAAAATTGTAGTACCTTGGCTATACCCAATATAGTATAAATCACTGTTGCCGGTATTATGAAGGATATAATCAATCAACGCAGGCAAATCGTATACGCCGATTTCATGCCAACTGAAATAAAAAAGAATGTAAACTCTTGGGCATCAACTCATCACAGATTATACTGCTCTACCTGAAATTCCAGAATTCTTTGTCTTTCGTTGTATATTTTCTATGGTGTTGAGAATACCGCGTTCCTCTTGCATTCGCTAACCACACATCATAGCCCTCATCACAAAGAAGATATGCTGAAATACAAGATATAAATTAGTACTGATGTGAGAAACTTCTAATGACCAGTATCATTCCATACATTGGAGTTTCGTGATGAATATTTTATCAAAATCCATCAATATTCACCAAGTGCTTTTTCGGGTCCAAGGAGAAGCCAATCTGCCGAACTAGATAATAGTCCATGGAATATAAGCACGGCAGGTTTTCTTATATAATCATCTCCCATACTGTTCTTAACACGAGTTAGTCCTTCTGGATCAACTGGTGAAATGTTTCTCTTCATTGGCATCACTCTGTGCATCTCTAACCGATACCCATCCTTGGTCCAAACATGATGTGTTTCACCCCGATAACCATGACGAGCGATCAATTCTGGCTGAAATCATCACGGATAAATAGGATAGCAGTGACGTGTAAATCTTTCGATATTATATTTCTTTGAAAATACTTTGAGAGATCAGATATTTCATTTACCACAGCTGAACTTGAATAATTGGTATGATCTAGAACATTTCTATTGGGTATACTATTTCACAAATTATATTACGAGAACATATACTGATCACAAATGAACTTTTTTAGACAGAGTTTCTGTAAGCTTGATTCAAAAAATGAGGAATCAAAGTCACGATATGAGGTTAAGTCACGTGAGTAAATTCGATATATATATTTCCATGTAAACACAATGAAATGCGAATAATTGAACATTCGTATATATTGCAAAATTTAAGATGATGTATTCCATCGATAAGGCAAAAAGCATTGATCATAACGAAGAAACTTGTTCCCATAAGACACAGCACAATATGAAATATTTGTTTGGTGTCCACAGTAACTGATATCACAATTATAACCTATGAAACATGACGTGTGGTATGGTGCTCAATATGATATTTGAATAACAAACGAAATTTAACTCACAGAGGTCATGTGAACTTCATCGTGATTCGGTACACCGGTTGCACTGCCCATTCCACAAAATGCAGTGATATCAGAAAGTGATTGCACTGATAAAATGGTTTTTCTTATACTAGCAAATATCTTCATAACACGATGGAGTGATGCATCAACTTGTCACAGAAAAGTATATAAAATATTCCCAATTATTGCCGTGACTTTCTAACTGTCTTCTGTGACAAACAACTTTTTGATTTGCGGATTCTCAGGTATATGTCAATGTGCATGTATACGTTAATTGATCAAGAATTGATCGTTGTATCAGACAACTTACCAAGTTTGCGCACACATGGATAATTGCAACATTCAAGTACAACGACCTGGGGTATGTGTCCGAGTCTACTACGAAGAAGTATCTATTATTTATTTCCACACTATATCTAAAAATATTTGATGAAATGACTATACCGATGAATAGAGTTCCTTTGTTTTGGCCAATCGAAACATATTCTAATAATGAATGACAATAATAGACACAAAGATAGACGTGCGCATTGAATATTATCTTCGATTGGCAAATATTTCCATTGAATGTCGCAATGTATATTAAACAATATTGTATTGAAGGAACGCAGCATTCACCATAAGAACGACATGCCTATTGCGCACTTTTGACAGCGTTACACAAGGAGTATGTATGTATAGAAGTGGAAAGTTGGATGCGCATCGTATATACATGAAATCTCGTGAATGTGTACCACGTGCATACTAACTTATGTTGTACTTCGGCTGTCCATATGTTTCAGACTATGGACCATGTATTAGACTATGAATCATAATCTCGATTTGTTGAGCATGGATAAAAATTTCATTGCATTAAAAAATAATGGTTCTACTCATCGCTATCGTCACTGGATTTCAATTATCTTTTGGTAATGGGATCACATGTGTGTGAATCAGAAGTATCGTTACATATTATATTCGAATTAGATGATTTGTTATTATATTCTGTCCTATTCACAAAGAAAATTCGACTGACAATATGAGTGTATCTTACGTAGAGTTTCAATGTATGTAATTTCCTTTGTATTGCTATATATTCTGATTATTCACGTGATCTTTACCCCGCATTGTTCAATAGTGTTTCCTTTTCTTTGTGTTCCAGCTGGATTTTCATGAGCGTTCTAATGATCGAATGCTCTTTTCTGTTATACAGCGTATGAAATGGATGTAGCGTCTGGTATCCATCGAAATATAAAAGTAAAGCAAGAGAGTAACTCTCACTCTTGCCCATGACTCGCGTGGGGGAACTTTCAAAAAGGTCGTTTCACCATTTCAACTTTCTAGGCTTGGATCCTCCAGCAAAGATGCTGAGATTCCGGTGTCCGTCGGATATTCTGTCCACATCAGTCTGAGTAGAGAATGATATCGACAACTTCCCTGATCATTATTTTATGTAAACGTTTGGTGTCTAAATACTTTTACTGAATTGAACTATGATATGATCTATTATTAACAACCACGTTTTATTGTGAATATGTGTGACATTGAAATGATCTATTATTATTCCAGCATAATAATCAAGTTTGTTATCCTTTCTATACATGTCCGGATGGAATAGTCCTTTCTCTTCTATTTTACATTCACATACATTTGTATTGATATATACCGTCAATCATAATATATACATATGTAATTGTCATGGCAGCTTTTTTTTTTTGATTGAGTACTTTCAATGCTTACAAAACGTCTGATGAAATGAATGAATATCGATTCATTTCATACACAAACAACTGAAATATTGTCCAATTAGAATGCGACTACACATGTGTTTCATTAATATTGCATTAATGGATCTCTTCCTCTTTGAAAAATTAACGAGTGAACAATCCAATAATATGATTTTGGAGGGGAGCTGACATAAATATAATATACGACATCAATTTCATATTTAACGACAATCCTGTATATGAAAACATAATTATATTCAATGGACTAGATATCACATAAAAATAAAGTACGAATTTGGAGTTTTGTCTCAATGAATATTCTTCATGTTGTCGCAGGTCATACGAGATTCGATCCCTCTGCCTCTCTGACAGAAGTAATATGTACTTCTGTTCACACGATGTAAAATATCCAATAGATGGCATTAAATAACATGAAAGTAACAGGGAAGATGACTCTAGAATACTGGTCAATTACATTGACATCTTTGATTTTTGGTAAGGAGGCGCGAAGTACTGATGCACCTCTACGCAAAGCGTGAAAAACCTGCAAATTCAAATCTCATCATTCCCACTGAACTCATTTGGTTCAGTTACTTCGTTATATGATCACAAAGATCAAATGAACATACTAACTTTTGGCTTATGCTGTCGTGCCCCACGATATCTTAATCCGCTATTTTGTCTAACATGCGTATTATAGCCAGCAGTTCTTGCAGGTCGAAAGCTCGGTGGAAATTGAATAGTATCGTGCTGCCTTGATGATACTGGTGTTGTTGAACTACAGGCTAAACCCGATCGGCTTCTAATACTTGGTAACGGTGACATTCTTAAGTCTTGAAGCTCAATTATATCCGCTTCGGTGCTACCAGCAATCTTCGTGGCGCCTAATTTACTATCTTTTGGAGAGTCATTCAATGATAAAACATTCGCATCTATCCATCGTTAACAAATCCATCAACACAAATTGTCAATGCATCATGAATATCAAACTCACCAGCAGTTGGTGAATTTCTAATTTTGTTTTCCATCATATTTTTTTTTCTCTTTGTCTTTTTTCTTGCGCGTGCCCCCCAATAAGTATAATTTACCGCTGCATATTCAAGTAACGCTGCGAATACGAAGAAGAAGCACATGACGAGATAGATATCAATGGCTTTTACGTAACTGATGCGTGGCAACGAACTTCTCACGCCTGTTGATATTGTTGTCATTGTCAATACCGTTGTAATACCTGAATGAAAGCAAACAACACTGCAGTGATAAAATACATAACAAAGGAAATATTAAGCAGGCAGATGAAGGGATTTATATCATTGTTGTACCTAAAGCGACTCGAGCGCTCGTTGCTTCATGGTTAATCCAAAAGCTCACCCAGCTTAGCATAACAATGAGAATACTCGGTAGATATGTTTGAAATACAAAGTAACCGATGTTACGCTGAAGTTTGAAGCTCAATGAAAGTCGTTGATAGATTCCTGTAGCGAGTCGTTCCATTCGGTCATTTGTATTGTATCCAAGTATTGTGAATTGGGGTAGTTCAGCTTCCTCCACTCCACGAACTGATGTGTCCTTCCAATACATTACAACGTCCAATACTGTGTAGCCATCTGGATCAAACGTGATCGTTAGACGGTAATGATGTTATGACATTGTGCAATTGGTTGAAAAATAAAAAAATTGTATGTATAAAAATCAGAGAATCGAAAATTCAAATTAGGCTCAAAAGACAAGAACGATGTGAGGAAGTTCGAACATTGAACGTCTCTTTCCGAGTTGTCGACATTTCTCAATGAGTGATTGTCACTGTATTTGTCATTGACATTGTCATTGTATTGCGATTGTATTTGGTATAAGAAGATCGAATGTATCGGGGCTCATAATAATTTACGTTGAAATACACCTGACTGAAATAAACCGTGACAGATGATTCGAATTACTGATAGTGGACACTAATGAACTGGGGTGAAAATTTATCGCGCGATGACATTAAACTGATATGACAAATTGCTTTTCACAGTAATTCAATTATTTCCTGAGAGTATCACAGGAGAAAGTGACCCAAAGCTGTTCCAATTTGTAGCCACAGGAATATAGCGAGATACGAACTGAATTCAACATCACCACAAGCGGTAGAATTATACATAAATATAATGATCCATCTAAGCTGTCACGAAATATACATATATTTATTGAAGTAAATAAACGGAAACGGTTGGAGGTTCAAACTGCGATTAGTAGGGCGGTCTTTCAGACGACTGGGTATCAGGTCGTTGACTGAACTTTCCCACAGTACTGAATCATCTATGTATACATTCGCTCTTCCTACCTCAAACTCAATACCAAATTCAAAGTCTAAGTAAATTGTCTGCTCGCCAAATTATTTACACTTGTATGAAATGTAGCGTTGACAGTGATTTGACGTGTGACTAATTTATACGTACAACTCTCAATCTCGACGGTGCAGTTTTGAAAATCAAGGGGATAGTAATGTAGATCCATCATGCACGCCAATGTTGTTGTGAATCTCATTCCATACGTCACTGATCCATCACCAGCCAATCGAACGAGTTTGTTACGCTCGGTGACATCATGTAGGAAGCTGGGAACGAAACCTCTTTACAATTGTCATTAAAATCTCTTTACACTTCCATGGATTGAATGACAATGAATGTATTTAGAGTTGCGAAGTTTGGAAATTAAGTAAATGCCGAAGTTGGCAAGGAAATAAAATTCAGAATTGTATATTTTTGTTGAATACTAAATTATCATAATTCACATCAATTTAAAAGTCAATTGATTTTTAATCCAAGAAGGAATATACTCTTAAATCAACACTTTTAGCTTTCATGGAATATTTTCATGGAGTAATTTTGCTTGAATTGATCGGTGTGTTCATTGTTGATGATTTATTGCGAACTCTGCACTCTATGTACCTAGATGAAAAATCATTCTACGTTCATTGAGATAATATCAATGGCAAACGAGTTCTCATTTGTATCAGACATGCAACAATAGGTAGGTGATAATGATGATAATAGGTGGAGTGATACATGTTGTTGCCATCATATAGATATACTTCACGATCAAGTTTTAAAAGACCGGCGGGTTATATCACAGTGACGCTACGTTCATCTCATTCAAACACGAGTATTCAATGTGCTCGAGACAGCCATTGCCCAAGCTGTTAACCCACATATCTTATAATCGATCGTTATGCATTTTCACCCGCCCACCATTTTATTATTCACCTGTTCTTGTCGTTAGCAAAGAATGTATCCGGCACCCAAATTTTTTCTGCAAAATCGCCGCCCAATGTGAATATCTCACCCGAGTGAGAGAATGCCAAACGTTCGTCCTTCCAATACTGATTTAGGTACAGAGTAATTGTGTAATCCTAGACAGAATAAAATTTAACAAAAAAAAAAGGATCAAACGTAATAAAAGTTTTATTTAATATGGGACATTTTTTATTTGCTACTCAGTTGTTCAGTAAGGCGAGTTATTCATTTATATTCACTGCTGTGAAGTGCATATTGAACATGATTGCATTGGATTACTCACCATATTCACCTCTGATATAGCGTCAAAACTGGCAATCGTCAAATCCATTCCGACTAACAACGGATCGCCTTCAAACAATTCATTGGAGATGAGTACACTCACTATTTGATAATTACCCTCATTCATCATGTTACAATTGTTCACCCATGACATATTATAACTACGCGATTGGAGAATATCATGCATGTATCGTCAGTTTGGATTCAAACGTTTATTGTCCTTTCACGGGGTTACAAAATTGATGAATTAATTGGAGATAATGAGCTAATACGATTAAGGTGAATTGTTTCATATTGATGAATTTATGTCACACGAATACAAATTTAACCAGTAATGACACGTAATTTAATTATGACTGCAACAAGTATCACAATGTCAAATTAGATGATGCGAAATAGATTTCATGTATGTAAAGTCACGCACATCCATCACGCGCACAATTATGTTTCATTTGAATGTGTATGGACAAACACTCATCATTTATGATCGATGTTTGGCATTATGGAAAAGGATCAAATAATAATTTTCATGATCTACAATATAAAATCGAATCGACCAGATCGGAAGAGCACAC
>JABMBR010011726.1:0-39028 GCA_018881525.1 Meteorus sp. PSUC_FEM 10030008 | reverse complement strand
TATATATAAACACTTTCATCCCCTTTTTTCCTTAACTATCCAACCTTTTTCTTATTTTTATTTCATCGACAAATCATCCGTCATCCGTGTTTCCCAATTTCGATATTGAACTCTGACTACTTTTTCTATTTCATGTATTTGTACCGAACAATTCTATGTAGACATCGATGCAGAAAATGATATTGAGTAGTAGAGAATAACTTGCTGTGGTCAGACCGACAGTAGTGACATGACATTGAGTCTGACGCATTGATTCACATATTTATAAGGTCAGCATTGTTTTTCTTTATTTTTTTTTTTACATCTTTTCCCTTGCTGATGGAATTTTTTTTTCTACAAGTTTAAATGATGTAAAATTTAATCAGATGAGAATTATTTTCTTTTCCATCATAGATCAATGTTGATGAATTTATTTATTCAATGTGTGTACGATTAATTTTCCATGTACTCTTTTTGCACTCCTCCATCCTCATCTTCACACGAATATTAATCAAAAGTTGATTCGATTAATATATCACTGAAGAGGGTGGAAACAAGAAAGCGAGACAGAGTAACAGATGCGCGACATGGGATACCGAGCACTCTCTTGTAAAATTTAATAAATTTTTTTTCATTAATGTCAAGATGTCATCTTATAGTTCTCAAGTGTCGTCGCCTGTATTTTATTTCCGTCATGTAATCTTTCTTTTTCTATCTACATGAACTGTGTACATATTCAGAAAAATATCCTGATACTATTTGTGTATGATAATTATTTATGTATATTTAACAAAATGGAGGATAATTTGGATGAGATAAATTTTATGTCGTTTTGAATTTCATTGTATTTTTAATCTTGTATGATAATTATTTATTTTGTTGATGAAATTTAAAATTTATCAGATGAAAATAAATTTTCTATTGGAGATTTCACTTTGTTACAGTAAATGCACAAAATTGATTAGACAAGAAAAATAATTTGATATTTTTTGTCTGTTCTATAAAAGTAGAAAACATATTTGTACCGAAGTTTTTCAAAGAAAGTTCCAACAGTTCTACATATTTTTGGCAACAGAACGTAAACATTTAAGGAACAATAGAAAACTTGTGAAAATTATAAAGCAACTTTATTGTTTCGAGTAAAATTTCACAGAAATGTTGATGACAAAACATTATTTTTAATAGCCTTGTAAATTTAATCATACTAAAGGATATTGTGAAACTTTGATCGAACAATTTATCACATGCATTGAAAAATGTTGCTCTATTTTATCTCAACCACAAATATGAAATTTTCAAAATAAATTAACGTCAAAATATTTTGCGCTCGCATGAAAAAACCAATAGATTACGAATTCAAATAAACAAAATAAATTTTTCTACATATGGAATTATTTCTACATATCAATTTCTCAGATACAAATCAAAAATTAAATAAACATCAATTCAAATAAACAACTCAACTCATCATGGAGGTAGATAGAACAAAAGAAACAGAAAATTCTCTGTTGTATAAATTTCTACCTCTAACAAAAACACGTCTGTTAATTAAATCCGAACACGATGAAGAAAAATAACAAATAATAATAATGAAATAAGATGAAAAAAATTTACATCGAAATCCTATGTGAACACGGAGAAAAATTTATATTTTCTTCATTGAAATAAATTTGATTGTGAAGTGCACACTGCAAAATCTCAACCACCGCAATTATTCCATTGCAAATAAATAACATCTGATACAAATCATTTTCTTTTCTCAACCTACTATGAATAAACACATATAAATATTCACATGAATAATATAAAAATGCATAAAAATAAATGTAAGAAAAATAAAGGCAAAACGAAAGAAAAAAAAAGGGGGGGAAAAATAAAAAATGAAAAATAGGCCGCATCAATGGTTCATTAGGACACACGATGGGTGGTATCTGACCTAAATTCATATTTCCTTCCTAGTCGACAATGGACCGGTGAGGGAGGGCGAAGCTTTTCGGGATAAAATAGAAGGGATGAAAAGCGCCAAGGCAACGTGAAAGCACTTTTAGGGGGGTATATAACGACGGTGAGCCTTTCAATGCGTAAAGAAATTGAGTGGGGCGGTTTGGGTGAAGCAACGGAAAAGAGAAGGGTGTAGGTGTGGGTGTGTAGGAGATGGTAAAGCGGGTACGGGAAATAAGGGGTGGGTATATCGCAAAAAGAGGAGAATGATGAAGGAGGTTAGAGGAGAAGGCGGCAGAATAGAATGATAGGACAGGGTTGGTGAGTCCCGTAAGGGTCGCATTGATGGCGCAAGCGTATCATTCCGCTCCCACCCTTGATTATATTGCACACAGCCCTCCGGGCGGGGAAATGTCGTGGTGCCTATCGCCGCGTCGGCTGCACAGTGCGGGCCCGGGCGCTCATCCAGTAGTACGTTCATATTTTGGTCGGACGATAACGTCTGCTATCGACTCGAGCAACATTTTATCTCTCACAAATTCTCCCTGTTTTTTTTCTCTACCAATTTTTTTTCTTCCGCATTCTCATTCTAACCACCTTCATATAGACAGTTACACATCACCACATCAACAACACATCAACCTTGTAATTATTCCACAATTTTTCATACTCCATTCTTCATTGTCCACAAGTCGACAATGAATTTTTTTTATTGGACAATAATTCGTTGGGGAATTAAGTCTAGTTTTTTTTTCCTTTATTCATTAGTTTAGTTGGGAAATTGGTATGGGGAATTGATGAATGACATTTGTGTAAATTCGTGGTTGGATTCTCGCGTGTCGAGGCAGAGTGAGAAAGTAATTAAAATAATCACGGTATATTCGCTTTCTTTTTTTCCTCCCCATTTGAAATTGGGATTACGATTGCATATTGAACTTGGGTGGACTAATCTATTTTGTCACCCTTTTTCTTTCGATTATTCTACTACCCTAACTCTCTTTCACCCCATTTGATTCGCCTGGTAATATCATGTATATAGATTGGACGTTGCGTGACTCTCAAGTTTCAACCCTCTCACACATAACAGGTCCATCTCTACCTCATGCTTGAGGTTTTTCTTTATTTATTTCTTCATTTTTTTTTTTCCTTTTCTTTCACTCTGCAGTTAATTATCCTATTTTATAGTTTCTCATCAAACGTCAAATATTTAAAAAGTGAAAAGAAAGGTTACAATGTACCGGGAAAATAAAAGAAAAAAAGTGTTATTTAGGTGGGGTTATTCTGTTGACTGAGAAGAGAGGGTTGGAGGTTGTTGAGGGGTGAGGTTGAAAGTATTCAGAGCTATTCCGGATGAAGCTAGTTGAAGAGTAAAGCGTTGAGGAGTATAAGAAGAATAGAATAGGGGATGAAAGAAAAATTAATGTGTAGCATATTTTAGATGATTGGGAATTTTTTTTTATCCGTTTTAGTTGTCTCGATTCTTCTGTGAATTTACATCGTTGATATTACAATTCCATTTTATTTCATCGTATTGACAATTTTTTCTTTCTATCTTTCTCCTGATTCCCCTGTTCATTCTTTATTTAACTCTCTTAGCTTTCTCGCAGTTTCATTTTATTTTTGTTCCATCGTGCTAAAATAAATGGAAATGAATGGCGCAATGAGAAACGCGATTTGAATAGACATTCATTTGCGCTATTCACAACATTGAAGATTTATAATTGCAAGAGCAGTCGACATTACTGAATTATTTAATGCTATTAAATATTTCCGTTTTCTTTTTTTATTTTTACTACTGAATAGAGTAAAATTTGAAATTGCCAACTGATATTATCATTCCTCTTTCGTTTACTTCATGATTGGAAGAGAAACGTTGCAAATTTCGTATAATTATTTGTAATTGTGTGTACTTCACACACTGGAATTAAATTACAAATCTTCTTTCTTTGTCTCAGTTTTTGTTTCGTGTGGAGAGTAGTTGGAATATATCAAATGTCAAATTGTTCCTATTCAATAAATAATTTGAAATTTAATTAATGAAATTAAAGTTGTCTACTTTTTTTTCGGAATATTTTGTGGGGGTATTTTTTCTTCTTTTTCCGCATCAATCTGATCTAATTTTGGGCAGTCGCCATTGATGAAAATAACTTCCAAGGACAAGAAATTGAGAGGCAAAAGTTACGGACAGACATAGCGACGATTCTCATGAAGTCGGTTGAGGAAAAAATAATGAAAGTTCATTTTTTATTCTTCATTGTAAATATAAAGTTTTTGTAAAATTCAATTATTGTATAATAATTGATGAATGAATTATTGAGAACGCATAATATTAATAAATAAATTCACGTCAAGTATTGCGGTAGTTATGGGAGGACTAAACGTGAGTAAGTGAGTAAGGTCGTGTGCCTGAGTTGCATAATTTTCTCTCTATAAATGTACACGATAAAACCGAGGTTGGGACAGCGATTGCGCGAGTGGCAAAAATATCGGGACAGCTGTCGCTGACTGAAAGGAACCGACGATCAGACGTAGTTTTCGACATTTACCACAACGAAAAACAATGTTCAATGTCATATTGAGCAGTATGTGCATCAGAGAAGAGAAAAATGCAAAAGAAAAGTAAGAGAGAATAGAGAAAATATGAAGAAAACTTGTAACAATATGAAAATAAAGTTTAATTGAAGAATCATTAATGTCGTGTTCACGCGAGTGTTAGGTTAAAATAAATCATCAAAAGCTCAAACGAATACTAAGGAAGTGCAGAGAATTATTTTTACATTCAAATACGATTAGTGAAGCGATGAATCATCAGAGAAAATACATGAAAAGTGCAATAATAATATGTCAATCATTTTCATATCAATGTGTAAATTTTTGAAATAATTATTGTGATAGTCCAAGTGTAGTGAAATTGAACATTGAAAAGTGATTGGGCTCAATTCATGTCGGACGTGGCTGACATCTACTTTCACCACTCATCAGGTATCTCATTATTAATTCAGATTATTTCAATTTATCAAGGAAATATATTTCTTTGACAATTTCTATTGTCATTGAAATATCAACCTTTGACTTTAATTCTTTTTTCTATATCTTTTTCCTTATCCTCTCCCTCTCTCTCATTCGCATATTTTACTTCCTCCTTCTTTTTATCTCTGGCTCTATTTCATTTCTTCTTTTCAATTCATTTTTTTTTTCCAAGAGTGCGAGAGAATTGTGACCGCGCTGAAGATATATTTAACATTGGAGTCTCATGTTACTGGGGATATCTGCCTTTGCGCTCAAAATAGAAATTCATTCCTCACTTTGAGAACGTATAACGTACAGCTCTGACACCAAACTAAACTCGTTAAAAAATTTCATTTTTATTATATCCTTCATCACACCCCACATCAATTCAACAATTAATGATTTTATCGCAAAAATTATTTGCATTTTATCGAGGCCATTTATTCACTCTTCTTTATTCAACTTGTTGGCGAACAAAAATGGACGAAAAGAAGACAAAAAAAAATGACGATGAATTTCGCAATGAATAGAAATATTTTTTACGATTTTATATTCTCTTCGTAGAATTTTTTTATGAGTGTTTGAACGCGTGCGGGCGTGTGATTCTCATGATGATGTGGAGCCTCCACCCACAACAATTCACCCCCGCCGCATCTCCCACTTTCCATATCACAGGGAGAAAGAGAATAAGAGAAAAGCCGATTGGGAAGAGCTTCGATACATTCAAACGGGCATCAGACATTGCTATGGTGACGCCATTGTTGAGGTATTAATGCTCCTCTTCCTGCCAATACCTTCATACATAATGACGCCCTTAATGGCTGTAAAATAGAACAATCGCGTTCACATCCGCCTAATGGAGCAACAGAAATTGCATATAAAACATCGTGTGTGCTTTTCGTATTCTCTATCATTTTTTATTTCATTTCATATTCATCAATGAAATTCAAATGAAAAAATGATAAAAGTGTTTTCTGCTTCAACAACCACAACAATAATCGTCTCCATTGTATGTAGATAATTATAAAATAATAACTAGATTAATAATTTTAATAATAATAATGGAATATTTCAGATAAGAAGAGATATGGAACGACAAAGAATACATTGTGACAAATATTATCGTCAGAAACATGAACGGGTATAGAAAATAAAAAAGAATTCAATGTTAAGCTTAGCTGGTTGAACACGGGTCAAATATACTGTACAATTGACGCATTTGGTCCCCTTCAACCAGCTGTAGTTGACATTAGACATCATCACTATCCACTTGTCAATACCTTGAAGAAACAATGAAAAAAAAAACTGATACGTAATATTAATTGTAACTAATAAATATCATGTTCCTTTTTTCTTTTTTTCTCAATAGCCTCATGTGACATTTTATCGATAATCCACAATGTTGATATTTTCTTCACGCATAATAAACGAGGCCAGTAGATAAATATAGACGCTTTATAATAAAAGAAAATATGTAATTGTTCTGTAACGTTATTGTCTTTCTCCTTTTATTTTTTTTTTTCTCTTCTCATTGCATTTGGTTTGGTTATATGTTGAAGATTTGTGGGTGCAGCTCTTAGGAGTTAAACTCTCAGGCGCACTCGCATAAGCCTGGTGGCAGCTCCGCCCAAATCGTCTAGGATGTATATGCAGTGTGCAATTCACATAGATATATAGATGTGTATGTATACATATATGGATGTATATACATTAGAAAGGCTGGTTCAACTTTGAGTTGTCGTTCTCATCGTCGTCGTCTTCTCTTATTACTTCTTATCTCTTTTATATTCCTACAACTTTATTTTCTCTCGTTTTCTCATTTTCATTTACTCACACATGTATGCACGATTATATATGTAATATATAAATGGAGATATGAGTTCTGCACTTGATGTATACGAGCGGCACATACTGATAAAATGAAGACACTTGTATATACATGAATGAAGTCTCTTCACAAATGTCGAGATACTTCAATTATTAAATAATTAAAATAGCAGTGTATTTTATTCCTTTTCATTTGTACTATTGTTCGACCATTTTGTTCTAATTGTCATGTTGATGTAGTGGCTCTTGACATCCTCTTCATTAGAATTTTGTTCTTTCTCAAATTCATGGTGAATGGGAATATTTATGATAATAATTATCTGCATGGTGTTGTATTCTTCATGTAGTCTTCACTATCACTTGTTTGACCAATTTACGTTGCTTATAACCGAAATATTCACATTCAAGATTTGCTGTTTTAATATTTGGTAGATGAATTGGTTGTCAAGTTCAATATTTGAATTGTATTATATTCGACTGCCATTCATCTGTCCCATCGATTATTTACCAATTGAATTTCAATTATAACAATTATATTTTCATTTGTTGATATTCCAAATTTGAATTACTGATGAGTGGAACTGTTTGTCACAATTAATATTTCAGTGGCTGCATATTCAATGTCTTTTTGTTTGCCCTATTCATCAATTGATCATTTAATTCTCCAATCATTACAAAAATACAACACATTCCATTTTGTCCAGTTTCATTTCAAACTGAAATGAATAGTAAAACTGTAAATAATGAATATTTACATCGTCTCCATCTCACTTTTTCCAGTTTTACTTTGACTCAACTGTACATTTTTTTTTTTCTTTTCCATCCATTGAATTTAAATGATCAAGATTTCATTGTAATTTCCTTTTGCATTCAAATGAATGTTGAATAAAAATATTCATAATGATAAATATTCAAGTGGCACCATATTGCATTCCTCTTCATTGCCACTGATTATAATCGACTCCTTTAATTGGAATTACTACAAAAATATTGTAATTTTCATTGTTACTCATGAAAATTTCCAATGAATTCAAACCATCTGCAATGAACGATCGTTACAATCACATCAATGATCATTAGAGATTGAACTTCGAATCATCACAATAATTTAGCAACTGGCATTAGTTCCATTCCATATAAATTGCTGATGGATCGAGACATTTATAATAAGATGTGATAGAAATCTTTGAAGTCTCAACTCGATTCCTTCACGCCATCAGCAACACACCATCATAAGAACTTGGAACATTCAACGTGGACTCTCCCTTTTCTCTCTCTCTCTCTCTCTCTCTCTCTCTCTCTCTCTCTCTCTCTCTCTCTCTCTCTTTATTGCTCCTCTACATGTATATCTCTCTTGCCAGGGTCCTCTTTTTGCCCAGTCCGCACACACTGGGATCAATAATGCACCAACCACTCGCAGCTCACCCCTCTCCTTTTCTCTCTCATTCTCTTGCTCTTACCCCCTTGAAAAGCGTACCAACATTCTCGCTCTCTCCTGCTCACTACCTATCCCGAGCTTTGCGCTAGCCCGCACCAGTACGCCCTTCTCGTTTCCTACGCTCGTTGAGTTTGTGTGTCTGTATATATGCGTAGAAGTGTGAATGTACGTGTGCAAGTCCTATCCCGTTCATTCGTCTACTCTCGTTTCTTGCATTCAATGTGAAAAGTACAGATGAATTTATTTTTTTTTTGGTAGCTCCTCTAGCGTGAACAAAAAAAAACATAAATCAAACACCAAAATATAAAATTGAAAATTGAATGTACCAAATCCGATTACAATTTCATTTACATTTTACAGATTCACCTTCACTATATTGATAATTTTCGATCATGAATGAATTTTCCTCTGTATTCATTGATAATAAATGTTTAATAAAAAACGAGCAAAAATTTATCCCAATAGTTTGTACTGTATTGGAATCCTTTTATTACTCCAGCTCATGTATCTCCTCTATTTTTTTTGTTTTCATACTCTGCTCGAAGTGATAAAATAGCAAACATAATAATTGTTCGAAATGAATGAAAATAGAGAGTGAAAAAGTGAGGGACAGTAGAGAAAAAAAAAGAGAATTTGTTAATATTCGCTAATGGTTGGTAAACTATTACGTAAAAGTTTTATCAATACATATCCGCAAGGCATTGCAACCAAATATAAACAGCACCACCAACACCAAACTTGATATCGATCCACAACCATGAAAAGGATACAATGCAGTGAGGAGAAAAATTTCAACAAGAAAGCATAACAATAAGAAGTAGACAATATAAAATATCAATAATAATTGAATAAATAAAAGTAAATCATATCTTTTGCAAACGAAATGGATTAAAATTGATAAAATATCTCACAGTATATTTCATATTAGTTCACCTTTCTTTTTTTTTCTTGTTACTACATTTGACATAATATAAATGTGTCAAATGAAATATACGAAAATTTTGATTTATAACGAAGTGAGGAAATAGAACGAGTTCATACATAGTGAATCTGTATATATTCATGGTCTAGCAAAGTTATTGCGAACAGTTATCGTCAGGCAATAACTCTTATTGCTGCAATAAACCAGCAGTATTTCAGGACCCCCCCAAGAGATTGAGGCGCCACAGCACACGGCTACACCCCGGATAGTACGAGAGAATCTCGTTAGTTTACACATTGTCAATTGTAACTCCCCCAGGGGGGTTAAAAAGCTGTGAATTGGCTGTCACTTATGACAAAACACTCATACACTAGACGTGATAATTTTGTGTAGCCACTGGTTATTGCTACACTTACTTCACCATATCTCCTATCCTTCATACAAATGAACAACTCAACTGTTATTCAATTGACTATATCGATTCACAATAATGTCCGGAATTTCATGAATCTCCACGTAAGTCCGAAATAAATCAAACTGGTTGAATTATGTGTCAGTCCATATTAATAATCCATCCATTTCATAATAATAAAACGATAAGATTCATTAAACTAAAATGATAACGTCTGTGAACAGAAAGAGAAAAACAAAATGATTTATCATGGTATTATATCACGACTTTGTCCATGAATTTCCACCTAGTTAATTTTCTATTTATATCTTATCTTTGTAATTGATGGAATATCTTTCGTAAATAAATTCTACATTTGTAGTAAACTAAATAATTGAATAGACTGTATTGTTGTGTACGTTTTAAAGTATAATGAAGATATAGAGTGTTGGTTATAAATTTTAGTAAGTAGGTCGTGAAAACAACCTTTGTACAAATTCGACCGTGCGCATGGAGGGCGCACCCATTCTTGTTCAGGATGTACGAAAGAGTTATCCAATCTGAGAACAACAGGGTCGCCATTGTACGTAACACACTATGTATAAATATATATGTATATACATTTATATATGCATAAAAACGTTGATAACATCATCTGATGAATGTGCACACAGTATTTGGCTATTGCATCAACGTACTCGTCCATTTGCGAGTAGATATTTCATGACATTTGTTACCCTACTTTTTTTTCTCTCCTCCTTTTAACTTATATATGATGTCGAGTGTGTGTATGTGAATATATGTTGGACTGCTTGTTTCACAGAGTCACAATTCACAAAAGGATCGTAAAAATAGTGGAATCCACAGGTAAATTCTACCAAATTCAACATGAAAAAGTAAATATAGAAAGTCAAGTTGAATGATGTATTGTCGTGAATGTATGATGAGACGCACGAAAGTATATTTACAGTGGACTCTCTGGCAAATATAATATGAATTTGAAGATGTACATTGTGAAATGGATGATTTCCATTTCAAAAGAGGAAAAATGAATCCCAACTTTCCCGAGATAAATATACAGGAGTTTCTAGTTGCATAGCGATAATGATACTACACCAATCAGCATTTATGCATAATGGATAAGCGAAGTCCATTATCAACAATATCCTATATCATAACGCGTCACGATTATGTTATGGTCTATTATATCCGAATATAACGTGATGCAACATAGACAAACCCGTTATAATAGGCCATGAACTGCTGTTATAACTCTCTATAACTTCCTTTGTAATCTCCTTGAATCAATTGAGTTGGTCAGTTATATGGAACTTACCAAACAAGATTATTCAATTATTCAAGCATTTAATATTAATAATCTCGTGGATGAAGGATGAATTTAGTGAAATGAATCTGGTGATGGTGAAGACGTTTAAGATGAAAATGCGGAATTTCGAAATCTGCAGTTGAATTTTAAGAGATGTATGGTGCAACACTACACTTCACCTAGGTGTTAGAGGCAACCATATACCCATGTATGGAGGAATGAGGGCGGTTTGCGGTGAGATGTGGTAAGCGGCAATGAATTAATCGCCGTGAACAGTGCAAGCTTGGTTTAAGCTTGGTTCAAACCCCTCAACCAAAATCCCATGTTGTCTCTGGCCGCTATTTCCACGCGAGTCCTCGCCAACTCCGTCTAATTCTCGTAGAATCCCTAATGCTGCCGACCGCACCCGTCCAATACAATCGTTTTCGGTGCCATTATAACGACATTATGTAACATCACTATCCATTTTGTATATAAAATACATAATAGAGCACTGAATAATATCGATATAAAGACAATAGATTGTGGTGTGTACAGAATAAAGTTTAAATACTTTGGATTTTGGACTGGTTCAAAGGATAGGGCAATGGTTGATAATCCTTTAGCCGAAATTCGAGTGATAAATTCGGTAAATCCCCGTTAAAGCGTGGGTCTGACGGTGAACCCCATCTACCATCGACCATTACTGGGCGGGTCGTATAGAGAAGACGGTTGGAACTCCAATAAGTATATATACATATACAACTATCCACACCGAAAGCTCTCTCGACAGTTTCCTGAATGTCACACGACACACTCTGAACTTCCATATATACATTTATGTATATATAGTTGGGTGAATGTGGATGTATGTCTATTTGGTTCAAGCCAATCCTCTTTTACTCTGTATAGTTGCAATCGCTGTCGGGTATCCTATATTCTCGCGAAAGTAGAAATCCACGATCACAAAGGATTTTCTTGGTGTACAACAACATTATGTTATCCAACCCTTTTTTATTGCATTGCGGGATTTCTTACGAAAACTTTACCTTAATCGGGCGGTCTACGACCGCAAAGCTCTCCACTTTGATTCTCAACTATATCTTGTTTACTTCTCCTCCACTTTCTTTCTTTATTTCGTCATTTTATTTTTATTCATTTATTTGTTCATCTTCCTTCTTTTGGCTTTTACGATACTTTTTGCATTTTGTCTTGCCTTTGATCTGGCCTTCATTCAATTATATGGAAATATTCTCATTGAGGCATTCTTACATGATGGAGAACGGGAGAATTTTAGAGGGAGATATTTTATTTTATATTTTCATGTGTCGGTTCACAGTCGGTGAAATTCCGAATGTTGATGAGAAAATATTTGGTGCACGATGATTTATGATTAAAAAAATGCTCGGTATGTAGAGGGAAAAATCAAAACTCACCTTGGATTCCCACGAAGCGCAGCATGATGGAGGGCGTTGAAACCTGTGTTATTAGTGCGTGTAATATCTGCCGCATGGTCCAACAACAGCGCCAGCATGTCATCCCGTTTCTTCGAAATGGCATCGTGTAGAGGCGTGTCTCCTTCAGCATCCTTCATGAACAGTTCGTTATACATCGATATCATTTATTATTTCATGGTATGAAATTCGCTCTTGCGCGAACAATTGTGTGGGCGTTGATCTCATCCGCCTTCTCCAGGTATTAATAATTAAAATAACAGTTGAAAATTTAAATTTGAAACCGACCTGTAAACTTGGATGACAACCCAATTCCAATAGAGTACGAACAACACCAGCGTGTCCTTTATTAACAGCAATATGAAGCGCAGTTTGACGTCGTTTATTACGGGCATTAAGATCCGCTCCAGCGCCCGCAACGAGCGCCATTACACCCGGTTCATCGCCAAATGCCGCATGGTGAACTGCACGATCTCCATCTTTGTCCTGAAACAAATGATAGCGAAAAAAAAGGGATTCACATTAAAATATAACAATGAACAAAAAAATATTCCAATTATTTTTTTAAATCATCCTGGATTTATACTTCTATTTCAACGTCGGCTTTGTAGCGGAGAAGGATTTTTATGACATCTAGGTGACCATTGTGACTGGCAGCTTGCAATGCGGTATGTCCAGCGAATACACCATTAACATCAGCATCGAGACGTTTTAAGCATTCTTCACATTTAGTCGCGTCACCATTCGCTGCAGACTTGACGAGTTCCTCATTAACATCGCCCGACACGTGAGTTTCAAAAAGTTTCTTCAATAATGCTGACAAACGTTCTATGGTGTAAAAAGAATAATGATAATAAATGAATATCTGAAATAATGTGAAATTATTTTACTGTCATAGTTTAGTCACCTCCACTATTATTCCCCGGCATAGATCCATCACTGCTTGCAACTTTGACTACAGCCTGCGGATTATATGTCCAGGACGTGCTACATACTTCCACTTTTAAATCACCGTCATGATAAATTTGCTGGACGCGTCCAATTTTCCCAAGTGTCTATCAATGAATCATATAATAATAAGTATGATATATCATCACATTGCTGAACATCTGAGAATTTATCGCAACTGTTGATAATGTAGATTACGAACCGGTGCCATTGCCTCCGCCCATTCTCCATGTCCACGTTGCAATAATTTTATTTTTTCTAGATCATTACAAATTTGAACTAAATCCCCAACGGCAAATGTCTGATTGTCAGTAGTTGAACTCGTTCCAACTGGCACAGGCACTTGTACTTTAGATAATACGGCGGGATTAAAGGTCCAACGGTTCCCACTTGGATATGATACAACAATATCATGATCTTCATCGATGCTTACAACAATACCAGTTGTACCAAGGCATTCAAACATCCCATCAGTCCAACTACCATGACCGTGTTGTAATGATTGTACAATTTCTAATTCCAAATCCACATTAACTTGATCACCAATTTGTAATCCGTGTGGACCCGTTCGACCTGGGCCTTGCTCACCCAATAACGGTAGATGATCACGATAAACAGTTTGTCCTTTCGCGTCATTCACCACTTTCAAATCCGCCTAGAACAATTGTTATTCCTAATTAACACTAAATTATTTCAACGTTACTGTGGAACATCAATGCTATCATTTGTGTATCATTATCCGATTATTATTAAATCATTCAGATAACACAAACCATTCCTTCGAATCCAACGCGATATAAATTCTTTGCGCCATTGTCCCAAATCACATAAGCCGCTGATCTAGGACTTGCTGCTGACCAATCTTGTATTTCATTGACTTTACCTCGTCTACCATTTCCACCATCTTGATCCTCCCATTGCCAATCTACACCCCTGACAACTCTGGCACCAGGGAATATTCCTCTGATAGCGATCTAGATTAGAACAATATAACAAGAGAAACTCAAACATCCTGTTGATGAATATCAATAAATCAACAAAGTGATATTCATAACATTTCCCCATACTTTTTTACTCTTCCTCCTCGGCTCTAGCAATATTCTCTCGCTCCCAGGCGTTGTGATACGATAAAATCTATGTCTCAGATGATGTTTATCACCATGATAACAAATTGAACACAAATCATAATTTCCACATTCAGCGCACTTCCATCTTATACCGAATATTGGTTGTTGGCGACAAGTATCGCACATGGCACCATCATGCTTCACGCCAGTTGTTGCTGAATCCAATATTCTCAAATCGAATGCACCTGAGCATCGATAATTCGCAGCTGTACCATTGTCCCAAACAACAACCACTTCTTCAGGAGATTCAAAGTTTCTAACAGTTCCCATGTGTCCTTCTCCACCATCCTTAACAGAAAAAAATGAACAATACATTCGCATATAAGATTATCAAGATGTATTGTTTCAATCTCAATGAGATAACTATCGCCATATATTAAGAAGTAACCAATTGTTTATGCTCAAATGAATGAACGGAATAGCAATGCACAAATTACGAATTGTGATGATGGTTAATATCATCCTTCATGTATGGTTATCAACGATATATGACAAACATATTCACATCATAAGTCACAACTAACTCATGTGTGAGAGACTTGTCTCGTATTGGTTTATTAGATGTAAATAAATCCTAACCTGCTTGCCCCATTTCCATTCTGGACCTCGAATAACTCTTGCACCGACACCTTCCATCATAAAACGCGTGGTGCGAGCACTACCACTGGTACCTGCCTCCATTATCCTAACTAACTAATAACAACTATCAACTAAATTGAGTACGGTAGTAAAGAGAGAAACGGGAAAATGCTGAGAAAAATAACAAAGAAATATACGAAGAATCAATTCCTCGATTTATCTAAGAAACATTCACCGAATGATGCCACCATCTTACTACCATAAATGATCCAAATGTCAAAACAATCATACACATAGAGATGGTGTACGTGTAAATTGAGCGTTAGACAGAGATAATCGCACAAATTATTCGTTCACATACGATTAAAGGTGAATTTTCATTTAAAATTTGTTTTCGTGTTTGGTGTGAGAGTGTGGCGCAATTTTATTACAAACACACACACCCCACCGCCCACGCACACACATGCATACAGAATTACGCGCACAATAGGTGGCGCTATTATCGACATCGTTGCGTAATATTCAAATCGAATATTCTGGTGTTGAGGTGTTTCATTATGACGAATATAAAATTGGTAAATTCTTGGGGATATTCAAAAACTATAATATTAAAAAAATATTGGTCATTCTGATATTTATTATGTTTCACTCTCTATTTTACTAGTTTATCAATGGGAATTTTTTGTTGTCTAATTTTCATTGCTACGGATCGGCATCATTTTGACAATTCAAACTATGCGCAGTTGCATGCGCAAAAGTGAAAACTCAGAAATAACGTTATAGAATAAATAGACACATATAAGCTATAGCTAAGAGACCTTGCTGATGTATCCACGTGTGTTGAACTCTTCCTAAGTTTTGAGTGTCAAATTGCTGGTTGCACATCATGGGGAAACCAGGTATTTGAAAACAATGTTCGACCATTCGATGAAAAAAAATGAAATAATGCACTAATTGAATCCGTTTTATTGACAGCCAACAGGAGTAAAGTACGAATACCAAGGGAAAGGATAGCCAAATATGAACGTGGAGATGCTCTTATACTGAACGCGAAGAATAAGCACATTAAAAACAATGTCAATCGTCAACGATTGAAAATAAAAGAAAGAGCTATCAAAAAATCTGCTGAACAGGCAGCACGTGCCGAATTATTGCTTACAGAGGATTATGGATTCTTGGCAACTGATGGGGGAGAAACATCCACACAATTCAAACAACATGACATAACCTCAACGGTAGACATCACAAGTGCTACAAAACATTTCAAATTGAATATGGATTTTGGCTCATATCGTTTGAAATACACTCGAAACGGGAGACATTTATTAATGGGTGGACGAATGGGTCATGTCGCAGCAATTGACTGGGTCACGAAAAAACTAGCCTGTGAAATGAATGTGATGGAATCTGTGCACGATATTTCATGGCTGCATGTCGAAACAATGTTTGCTGTTGCTCAGAAAAATTGGGTTTATATATACGATAATCAAGGCATTGAATTGCATTGTCTTAAACGCATGAATGGTGTTACGAGATTAGAGTTTTTGCCGTATCATTTTTTGTTGGCAAGCGCAGCTAATGATGGTAATCTGGCGTGGTTGGACGTGTCAATAGGTAAACTGATATCACGATATAACTCGAAACTGGGTAATATATCGGTGATGGCACAGAATCCACACAATGCTGTTCTATGCGTTGGCAATAGTAAAGGTGTTGTGTCGATGTGGTCTCCAATGGTTCAAGAACCACTCGCGAAAATGCTATGCCATACGCAACCGATAAGTGCATGCACCGTCCACCCTTATGGGACGTATATGGCGACCAGTTCACCAGATCGCTCACTCAAAGTGTGGGATATACGTGCACTCTCTGGTCCCGTGCACAATATCAGATTACCATCTGCAACGCACAATATCACATACAGTCAACGTGGTCTCATGGCGGTTTCGTTAGGGAATGTAGTCCAGATATATAATGACACGAGTGGAACACTAAAACCATATATGCGCGAGAAAGTCGCATGGAATATCGAAAATATGCAATTTTGTCCATATGAAGATGTCTTGGGTGTTGGAACTTCGAGGGGAATAGAGTCATTGATAGTTCCTGGTTGCGCCGAGGCGAATTTCGATGCATTAGAAGTTAATCCATTCCAAAATAAAACACAAAGACGCGAAGCTGAAGTTAAAGCGCTGCTTGATAAAATCCAACCTGAATTAATTACACTGGATCCTGGTGCAGTAGCGCAAATAGATGTTCCAACGTTGAAAGAAAAAATTGAAGCGAAGCAACAACTCAAATTTATCAAACCAAGAAATGTCGATTTGAAGAGTAAAAAGGCGAAGAAAAATGATAGCAGTATCAAAATACTCAAGAGCAAAAAAATTAGGAGGGAAATGAGTGTACGAGAGGCTGTCAAAAATTTAGGAATAATCCGAACTGAAACTCCGAAAGAAAAACCAATTAAAAAGAAAAATTATAATGTTGCATTAGATAGATTTGTAACCAAATAATAAATAATTCTATATTTAAACTCCTTCGTTATTATTATTAATCTTGTAATATAAGAATAGTATTTTCGGAGATACAGATGTTTTTCTTCAACAGTCGCGTTCGAATGGAACTGATATTACAAAGTGCTTCAAGTACATTCAGAAAAATAACGACAATCGGTAATTGCTGAAACGATAAGATAAGCATTAGATCCTGAACGTTAATGTGTATCATTTTTTTCGTCATTACTTATTTTTGGATCATTATGTTCATCCAACCATAGTGTAAATCGAAACCACCATCCATTTATACTTACTCGGAGTCAGTGAGACATTGTGAGAGCCATGATAACAGCAAATCCTGGTAAGTCGACAAACATGCAATCGGTCCGCTATGTAAACCATTATACTACAAGTCCTGGAACTATCTTTATGCATGTTCATTCTATTTTCAGATCCATCGATTGCACAAGATCGAATACGGAATGGATTTCCAAAAAATCGCAACTGTACAGACGTTCCTTGTCTTATCATATTTATCATTTTTGTACTATGCTGGTTTGGCGTAGGGTATTACGGTTAATAGTTATTTACAACTGAAAATTTACATTTTTTTCATCATATGAATAACATCGATATCTTTCATTCCAATTCACATATTGCATTGATTTTTCAGCTCTATATGTTGGTGACATTGAAAGATTCTTAGTGCCAATAGACAGTAAAGGACGCAAATGTGGTGTTGATGAGGGAGTGAGAAACAAACCAATGCTGGTTATTTTTGACATAAAAAAATGCATCGGCAAGAAGTGTGACACGACTCAAGTTTGTCAAACAAAATGCCCAACATCAAATTGGTCATTCATCTCAAATGCACGATCTATCAACAATACATATAACTCGATAATATGTGAAGATGGAATCCATGTCAGAGATAAAAATTTAACAGAACTGAAACGATTAATTGAGTTAAAGGCATGCGCTCCTTGGTATTTAAAGAGCACACCAGTATTAGGACGATGTATACCAGAATTTGTACCGGATAATATACCAGGAATAGATATGACAACAGCTGAATTGAAGAAAGCAACTTTAGCTATTCATTCATCAACGTACATCGACAGTATTTTGAACAAGGCCAGATTAACAAAGTATGATACTCTCGATTTCATCCAGCAATTGATCAATCAATTTCTTCGTTCATTAATAATTTTAACTTAATTTTTTTAGGGATTTGATATTACTATTTATCTGCTGTAGCCTGTTCATCTGCTTGCTATATATTTCAGCGTTACGGTCCATCGCTTTATCGTGTGTTTGGATTGCAATTATTCTTGTGATTGGATTACTGGCATCTCTATCATATTTATTCTATCGATTCTATAGCAACCAAAAATGGTTCCGTCATATCATACTTTCGTCAGCTTCTGGTACTGCTGCTGTAGCTATTGCGTTGATGGCAATGTGTTTATGGAAAAAAATTTATACCGCTTCTCAATTGATCACAGAAACCAGCAAGTGAGTAATATCCGATTTCTTCTTATTTGTAATTCGATGACTAACATGAAAGTCATTCTCAATTCCTTTCTATCTTGTCGAATTTTACAGGACTACAGCTCATATGCTGTCGGTGGTATTTTTTCCAGTGATACCATGGTTGATCAACGTAGCAATATTTATCTATTCCATTGTCATCGTTTTCTTTATAATGTCAATAGAGAATCGACAATTTCATGTTCGTGAAGAAACAACTGATGGAAGTTGTGAATGTTCACAAGAAGTGAACTATACAGTTGGACAATTATGTGAACCAGACATGTTTGATAAATACTGTCAGGAAAATAATGGGTCGTGTTTTTCACGGCGCTGCGTTTTAGGCGATGTTTCCAGTCCAACATATAAATACTATTTGTATGGGTTCCATGCATTCGGTTTCATATGGTTATTCTACTTCATTTCCGACTTCACAAATATTATCATTACGTCTACGTATGTCAAATGGTATTGGACATACAACAAGGCAGATGTTCCATTTTTCATTTTAACAAAGAGCTTTTGTCGTGTAATCTGTTGTCATATGGGTACTGTGGCATTTGGTGCGGTAATTTTGACGATATGTCGACCACTCCGTATGATCCTAGTTGTTTCATCTAAAATGAGATCATCGAATGTAATAGGTGCTATATTGCAATTGATATTCTGTGGTCGAGGTACGAAATACTTCGCGAGTTTGGTAGAGATCTTCATGAAATTTCTGACTCGTAATGCATACATCATGTGTGCGATGAATGGCAAGGGCTTGTGCACAGCTGCTACTGATGCATTCAAATTATTAATTAATAATATTACACTTGTAGGAGTATTGAATCGTGTGACGAGTTGGCTTTTACGTGTGGCGAAAGTTGCAATCACATCATTGATGATTCTGTTTGCATGGTGGTACTTTCACGAATTTCAGAATGAGAATAATCGTTCATATTGGTATGTACCAGTTATTCTCATAGCTGTGGGATCGTATTTAGTGACTTCAATATTTTTTAGTATTTTCACAATTGGTGTTGACACTCTGTTCCTATGTGTCCTCCAAGACTGTGAATACAATGATGGTTCAGAAGCCAAACCTTATTATATGAATCGTAACATTGGAAAATTATTCAAAGTTTATTGATATCACGTTATATTTTCATCTTATTATCGGTGATTCATAGCAAATATTGATTTGTTATTAGCGGCAAAAGAACTCTCATTGTATTCGATTTGTTATCTAACAACGTTTGATTTTATCTTGAAACAGCAAGAGTAGATTACCCTAATACATCAAATGTGGTACCACTGACTAACTACATACACAGATAGTGATGATAAATATTATACTATGAGAAAGAATCAAGTATCAGAAACTGACGCAGTGATGATCAGTCATCGGTTTCCATACGGACAATTACCATCACGACACGAGGATTGTTTTTAAAATATGTAAACAATAAAATCTAGAGACAACATTTATTGTGCGTGCTTCCCAATTCATAATCTTCATAGTATCACAACGAACACTAATAGTAAGGAATTAATTCGTTGTTCGAAGCTACTTTTCGATTTTCTGTAAATTTTACACTTATTCAGTTTCTTCAGTGATCACAAAATTTGCATTGATGAAAAATCAAGCTCTGTAACAGTTCATTCAATATCATCATCATCAATTCCATATTATTCGTTGTATTTTTCTAAATTTGGATAAAATCGATGTAAGGTTAGCATTGATATCAATCAAAAATTTCAAAAGAACGTACTCCCACGCACTATTTTGATTGAACGAATACTCAGAAGGAGTCATTAGTAGAAGGTTTCTATGTCGTGAAACGTTTCAAAAATTAATTTCTTCGTCGATTTTGATTTTGCCTGGAGCGTATGTCTTTGAATTTTTCAAAAATGAGTCATTTTCTAATTCCGTAATAATTTCGGATATATCATTGATTAATAAAAACACTTATGACAAGAAAATGCAATCAACGAAAAGTCACGTAGGCCTTCGATGAGGAAGGACCAGGAAGTGTGACAATTCTCATTCCGGTGCGAATATTGTCATGATGAAGATTTTTTTATACTTCTCATAGTTTACATGTGCATGCGTTATCTCGGAATTAATTCTACGAACATTTGATTGGTGTTATCGAGTGCATCGAGTACATCATGTGAGTTCATCGAAACAACTTCAAATAATATTTGTTGTAGAGATAACAGTCGTACCCCGAGGCGTTTGACGTCTATGAAACAATGGAGACACGATCGTCACTGATTACTCACTCATTTATTCGCCATTCTCTATTGGTGTGGCTAAGAAGATTGTTCATAAATATTGATTGAAGATCATTTAAACATTGGCATATAAATTATGGGATCAGATAATGGTGAGTGATGATGGATAAATTCTACAAGTTCACGTGAGTTAGCACCTTGTTGATCAACCATTTTTCATTCCATCATTCCCAATTGGTTTGTAGATTCCGCTGTTGTGCAAGAACGAATATGCAGAGGACCTCTGAAGGATCGAAATTGTACCGATATACCATGTCTAATTATCTTCCTTCTGTTCATGGTGTGCTGGTTTACCCTGGGATTGTATGGTGAATAATCTTCTGTATGGTAGTTTATACATCAATTTCGCACTTCAACTGAGAAACTCACATTGAATATCCTGATTATATTTTCGGTGCAATATCTAGCTCTTACTGCTGGTGACATCAACGTATTCCTGACTCCTACCGACAGTAGGGGTCGTAAATGTGGTGTGGACGCAGGAGTGGAAGACAAACCAGTACTGGTGTTTTTCGATATAAAAAAATGCATCGGTAAAAAGTGTGACACAACGCAAGTTTGTCGATCAGAATGTCCAAACACAAGTTGGCTATTCCAACCACTTGTGCAACCAATAAACGACATCTACGACTCGATGCTCTGCGAGGATGGAATAAATGTGAGGAATAAAACCACAGACGAAATGGAAAAGTTGATAAAATCAGAAACATGTGCTCGCTGGTACATACCAAGTACACCTGTGTTCAAACGATGTATCCCGAAAGGGCTTCCAGGAAAATTAGGTGGAATTGATATAACCACGAAAGAGTTAAAAGAAGCGACTATTGTCATTGATACAATAGCACATGTCGAACGTGCTGTGAACGTAGCCATCTCTTCAAGGTATGTTGGATCTGAATCACTTTGGGAATTGAATTATTCACTTCATACCTGGTGAATAACATTTGTTGCATTTCCCAGGTATTCGATCCTCATGTTTATTGGCGGTGGTGTACTTTTGTGTTTGGTCTACATCACGTTGTTGCGATGGCTTTCTCTATTATGCATTTGGATATCGATCATTGCAGTCATTGGAGTACTTGGATTTTTATCTTATTTGTTCTATCAATTATACATTGATGACAAACGGCTACCTTATATCATATTGTCATCAATTTCGGGTGGTGCCGCAATAATTATTGCGCTGTTGTCAGTGTGTTTATGGAATAAAATTCATGTAGCTTCCAAATTGATCGCGGAAACCGCCAAGTGAGTACATTATTATACACTTCTCGTGGTCGATAAACCCATCGATGTATTATATTATTCAATTGTTTCATATCCTTCATTGAATTTCACAGAGCTACATCTCACATGTTGTCAATTATATTCTACCCGATAATTCCATGGGCGATTCAGTTGGCAGTGATTGTTTACTCCATTGCCGTTGTTGTTTTCTTGATGACAATAGACCGTCGGGAATTTGTTGTTCAAGAGAAAATTGCAGACGGGCATTGTGAATGTACAGAAGAAGTCAATAATACAATTGGCAGTTTATGTGAACCGGGGAAATTTTACAAATATTGTCATGAAGGAGATGGAACGTGTTTCTCACGAATTTGCCATTTGCAAAATATTTCTACTTCATCATTCATGTTTTACATGTATGGATTGCATGCCGTTGGATTCCTCTGGTTTTATTTCTTCATTTTCGATGTGAAGAAAATTATTATCGCATCTACGTATGCTACATGGTATTGGACATTCAAAAAATCTGACGTTCCATTTTTCATTTTATTCACAAGCACATGGCGGATAATAAAATACCATCTTGGAACAGTTGCTTTTGGTTCGGCCATCATAACAATATGTCGATTATTCCGAATACTTCTAGAATATTTACACTCTGTATCAAAAAAACAAATGACACCAAATATTGTCAGTGCTCAACTCTTGAATGCGCTGTGTTGCTGTGCTAAATGTTGCATGTTCCTCTTAGAAAAGCTCATAAAATTCCTGAATGGAAATGCATACATCATGTGTGCGATCAAAGGCAAAGGTTTATGTGCCTCCGCTACTGAAGCTCTGAGTCTATTGATGTCAAATATTGTACTCACTGCAATATTAAGTCGTCTCATAAGTTGGTTATTATTCGTCGGAAGAATTGCAATCACGGCTGGTGTGGTTGGGGTAGCTTATTGGTATTTCCATGAATACCGAGCAGACAGCCATGAGTATTGGTACGTACCAACAATTCTCATAGGGGTGGGATCATACTTGTTGGCCACGATGTTCTGCAATGTTTACTCAATTGGTGTTGACACGATATTTTTATGTGTCCTCGACGATTGTAAACATAATGATGGATCAGCAGAAAAACCTTATTTTATGAATCGAAGACTTGGTGAATTGTTGAATGTTAAATAATATAAATTATGTTATAATTGTTCTCCAAAATAAAAATTTATAGCTGGTACGTTCTCGTTATAATGGCAACAAAGCCTTCTTTATTTGCGTTTCATTTCCCAATGATATCCAATACAATAATTCAGTGGAGCCATAAGAATAATTATATAAGCATTAGTAATACTTAGAAATTGCATACGAGAAAAGTGGTAATATGAATTTGGAATAAAAAATTGTTATATAGACGATTTAATTCTGGAAAAGCGTACGAGTAAAATCTATGTAATCCAATGCAGCAGTGATTGGTCGTTCGGTTTTCGGATCGACGTAAGGTTTCATACGAGCCACACAATAATCGGCCATTTCCTTTGTGAGGTTCTGTGAAATGTGAAAACATGAGTATTAATAAATAGCATGACAGAATCGCAAATATACATCATGTGTTGAGTAACATAAAATAAACACTCACAGCATAAAGTTCCTCTTTTGTGACGTAGGGCCGATCCGCAGCAGTGATTGCTCGGAAAGCGTTTTCGATTTCTTCTGAACTCTGGACATTTTCAGTTTCTTTACTGATCATGAATGCCATGTATTCCTGTAATGATACATAGCCATCGCGATGGGGGTCTACAATATCTAAGATATTCTCAAACTCCGGATCAGGTTGACCTTCCTCAACCATTGGTAGATCGTAACCAAGCGCGCGCAGACATGATTTAAATTCTTGATGATTCAAACGGCCACTTTTGTCTTTATCAAAGTGCTTGAACATCATTGAAAATTCTTTGAGAGCGTCCTCAGATACTCCTGATTGATTGCGCGCTTGAATCTGCTGTTCTAAATTATGTTGCATACGCATTCCTAGTTGATCAAGCTGATCCCATTGCTGTGCCAGACCAACAGTGCTGTGTTCAGTGTAGCGATTATCAAGAATTAAATGTTCTTCAAGTATTGCACCCAAATCCTCTATTTTCTTCAAATCCTGGCGACGCGCACGAACTTCTTGTGTCTTTCTCTTAGTAGCTTCAAGTTGCTGCTCCAATGAACCAGATCCTTCCATCATTGATGTTCGAGTTTCGGCTAACCATTGATGGAAAGCATTTGCATGCTTGGCGAATTCTTTACGCAATTTGTCATTTTCTTCTTGGCGCTGTGCTTCCTTGGCCAGTTCCACGTCACGCTCTTTGATAATTTTCTGTAAATTGCGCCATGTGTCTTCCAATGCTTCCATTGTAAACCATGTGTATGGATTCGGTCCAACATTGAAACTCTTGATTTGTCTATCGAGTGCCGCAAGTGCTTGGAAATCGGCTTCGGCTGATGACAAACTTGCTTGGAATTGCGCATGAGCCTCACGTAATGCACGAATCTCTTCAATACTATTACAACGCACGGGATCAGTCAAATCTTCTTCAGCATTCTCAAACCATGAATTGAATGCCGAAGCTTTCTTTGCGAATGTCAGATAAAGTTCTTCAATTTGTCGGAATTGATCTTGCATACGCAAAAGACGTTGTTTTCGTGCATCCGAGTCAGCCAACAATTTTTGCCAACGAGTAATTACATCGGCATGTCGTTTCTTAATACTGGCTGCTTGATCGTGACCAGAATCAACCAATCTCTCTTTCAAACTGGTTATATTCTGTATACCCTCGTGTTCGAATGCATGTAAGCCCGCATCAAATGTTTCTTGCTTGGTTAACAACGTTTGTACAGTCGATAAATCACGTCCAAACTCTTCAGAGCGTACATGAGTCTCTTTATCGGCGATCCACGATTCGACAACGTCAGCTTTCCACATAAATTGTAAATATGCTGAATTATCATTAAGACGTGTCTTCCTTCTGGTTGCCAAAGCTCCAAGTTGTTCGAGTTTATTGCGAAGCTGATTGCAACGTTGACCAATCGCATCTGATCGATGATTACCGGCTTTGATGAGTGTCTCGCCTGCATCACAGATGTCTTTACAACGTTCTCCGTGCACAGCAAAATCTGTTTCAAATGCCTCGTGTTTCTTCAAAAGACCCTGCACTGCTGCCATTGTATCACCATAATCCTCGACGGATAACAATTGCTGTTTCTCAGTAATCCATGCCTCTTCTTCTTCAACTTTTGCAAGGAACTGTTGATATGTCAATGATTCATCGAGCTTTTGACCTCTAGTTGCTGCCAATTGTTTCAGTTCAGCCCATGCTTGATTCAATAACTTCAGTCGTTGTTCAATCTCAGGCACGCCTAAATTCGAAACATCCATTAATTTTTCACCAGCTTCTTGCACTGCTTGTATTGCGGGTTCATGACTACCCAATTCGGCCTCCAATCGTTTGTGTTTCTTTTTCAGATTCTGAACACCAGTCAAGTCTCGACCATAATCGTCAGAGCCAACCAATAATTTCTTTTCTTTAATCCACGATTCTTCATCAGCGATATCACGGAAGAATTGATGCAACGTGTTTGCCTCATTCAATCGTGCTTGTCGATGCGCCGCCAAGTTTCGGATCCTCTCATAACGTTCATTAATACTTTGACGCTTTTCTTGTATTCCAGCAGCGTCAAATTGTCCACTCTCTATCAATGAATCAGCTTGACCATTCATGTCTTTGATTCTTTCTTCATGTGCTTGAATATCAGCCTCCACTAATTGGTGTTTCTTCATCAAATTCTGCACTGAGGCTAAATCCTTACCGGCATCCTCTGATGTCAATAAACTTTCAACTTCACCAAGCCAGAAGTCCAAATCTTTTACTGCGGCAATGTATGTACGCTGCTTATTTGCCTCTTTCAACTTCAATGATTTTTCCGTCGTTTTCTGAGTTAAGTATTCCCATTGATCAGCAATTGATGCAAGACGTTTCTGCACAGCATCCTCTGATCCCGCACATTGGTGTTTATCAATCAAATTACCACCCATTGCCAACACTGACTGAATGCGATCAGCATTTGCAGCCAATTCAGCTTCAAATGCTTGATGTTTCTGGTGTTTTGATTGTATATTGGCTGGATCTTTATAATTCTCTTCAGTTGCAAGTTGTAATTTCTCTGCAATCCAATTTTCCATTTCATCGGCGTCGCGTGAAAATTGTTGTAATGTTTGAGATTCACCCAATTTTGATCGCTTTTCGATCAGTGCATCTTTCAAATGTCGCCAACGATCTAATACTTGGCAACGTCTGTCATCAATTGGTTTCGCTGCATAATGTTCTGCTGCAATCAATTGATCCGCCAATGTTTGAAGTGCTGCAATTTTCTCTTCATGAGCATTTATGGCTTTGTCAAAGTCCTCGTGTTTCTTGATGAGCGCCTCAACATTATCACTACTGTCAACTGCATCTGCACTGCTCAAGAATGCTTCCCGAGCACTCATCCAATTTTCTGCTTGTTCGCAGTCACGACAGAATAATTGTAGCTCAAGATTTTGATCAAGCTGCATACGTCTCTGAATCCATGCCTTCTCTAATTCTTGACGTGCCTCTGTCATTGACTCTAATTTTTCTTCAATTTCAACGCTGGCATAATGACTGGATTGTAATAGTTGTTGACCAAATAATTCGAATGCTTGAAAAGTACCAGCTCTCGCGTCAATTTCTGTGCGATGTTCCTGCAATGAGAAAAGAATCGTATGAGAGTTACAATTCTAATGTAATTTGGAAGATTATCAATATTTTTTCAGTAAATATACCTGATGTCGTTCAAGCAATGCTTCTGCTCCAGTTACGTCTGACGCGAGCTCCTCGGATGCCACCAAACCCATCATTGAATTAATCCAAGCCATCAAGTCACGATAATCACTCAAAAATCGTTGAAGATCATACGAATCGAGCAGTTTCTCTTTCCGAGAATTGGCTTTGGCTGTGAGTTGTGTCCATTCCTCATTAATTTCCTTTTGTTTTACATATGTTTGTTCAGCAGTATCAGGATGTGATTGCATTAATCGATTGGCGGTCTCATCCAATTGTTTAATTTTATCACCAAGCGCAGCCAAATCTCTCTCAAGACCTTCATGTTTACGCTGCAATGCCTGGACACTACGCAAATCTTTACCAAGATCGTCGTTGTTTAGGGCTGCATCTTTCTCACGAATCCAATCCTTGGTTTCATCAACATCACGATGGAAACGCTGGACTTCGTGTGCTGAACCAAGTTGGCTTGCACGCTCAGCAGTTAAAGTCTGAAGACTAGTCCATTTTTCATTCAAATCCTGAATTTGTGTTTGGATTTTCAGTGCCGCTTCAGTTTGTCCCAAGCTCATGAGTTGAACAGCAATCTCATTCATTTCCGCAAGTCTCACTTCATTTGCCTTCAAATCCGCTTGGAAGTCGTCAAACTTCTTTTGCATTACTTCCACTTGTTCTAAATCTTCACCGACATCTTGGACTTGAGCGTGATTCTCTTTGTCCTTAATCCAAGTTGCAAGTTCAGCAGCTTCTCGTACCAAAACGTAAGCTTTGGCAGTTTCATTCAATTTATTTTGACGTTCATGAGCCGAGTGAAGCAAATCGTCATATTGCGCTTGTATTTGAGCTTGTCGTGCTGCAATGGAACTCTGTTCACGTGCGAGATTTTGTTGCGATGCACTCAAACCTGCTTCAGGTTCGATACGCTTAACATAAGCTGCGGGAACGAAACCTTGGCGATCATTAACTTCGACTTTCCACCAATCTTTATTATTCGAATTCAATAAAGTTAATGTATCGCCTTTTTTCATTGAGACTTCACGTGGTGATTTTTCTGCATAATCATACAGAGCAACGACACATTCTTTACCCGCGATCTCAACAGTCGGAGTCTCCTGTTGTCTACAAGCAGCTGCCTGTTCTCTCAATGCAGCAATAGTACTAGCGAATGCCTCCAAATCACTTACGAGTGCTTCATGTTTCTTCAATAGTGCCTCAGAACTATCTTCATCTTTTCCGTAATCCCCATTGAGTACAATTGGACGTTTTTCTTTCATCCATGATTCAGCTTCGTTAGCATCAGCGAAATATTGATGTGCCTGGAGCGAATCATCCAAATCAACTTTACGTTGTCGCGCTTTTTCTTTCAACTGTCCCCAATGTTCGTCCAATGCAGCGAGTCGTTGACTGATTTCATCAGCGGCGAAATGACCATCACCCAGCATTTTTGATCCAGCTTGACAAACAGCTGCAACGCGTGGTTCATGATTATTTATTTCAGCTAATACAGCTTGATGTTTTTTCTGTAGATTTTGGACACCAATTAAATCGCGACCGCGATTTGTACTTGCTGCAACAGGTTCTTTCTCACGAATCCACGCTTCTTCATCTTCAATATCACGGAACAGTTGTTGAACTTGAAGCGAGTCTAATAAACGTTGCTTACGAATGCTCATAGGTCTTTGCAATGCTGAATAACGTCCCTGCAATTGTTCCTGCTTAGAGCGAATGTTATCTGCATCAAAATGCCCCGATGATACAAATTGTTCAGCGGCTTGGGTGATACTATCAATTCTGTCTGCGTGTGAGCCAACATCCGCTTCGAGTAGTGCATGTTTTTTCTGCAAATTCTGCACACTGGTCAAATCCTTACCATAATCTTCAGACATCAATTGTCCTTCAACCTCTGACAACCACAATTCGATATCTTCTACAGTACGATTAAACTGTTGTTGTTGTGAAGCTTCTTGTAATTTTGTACCCTTCTTCTCCGTGGCTTTAGCAAGACATTCCCAGAGTTTAACAATTTCATCAGTGCGTGCACGAATACGATCACTAGCATAGTGATCAGCATCAATAAGCTCTTGCCCGATGGATACCATCTCTTCCATACGTGTTTTGTTTGCGTTGAGTTCCTGCTCGAAATTCTGATGTTTCTGAACTTTACCATTCAAGTTTGTTGGATCTAAATAGCTGTCATCCGTAGCGAATTTCAATTTTTCATTAACCCATCCTTTGGTCTCATCACAATCACGCTCGAATTGTTGTAACTTGTAAGCATCCTCCAAGCGACGTCTTCTAAGTGCTGATTTTTCGAGAAGGATAGCGCGTCTTTCTAAAAGTAGCTGACGACGTTGGGCTACATCATCGGCAGCATAATGTTCTCCTACAATCAGTTTCCCAGCGAAATCGTCCAATGCTTTGATCTTTTCCTCTTGAGCTGCAAGCGATTTATCGAAGTCTTCATGTTTTTTGATCAAAGCTTCAACGCTGTCGAGAGAATCTCCCAAATCCTCATTGGCAAGGAATGCTTCCTGTTTAGCCATCGAAGCATCAGCTTGTTCGGTGTCACGATAGAATAGTTGTAAATCCATGCACTGTTCATATAAAATACGTCTTTGCTCCCATAGCGCGAGCAAAGATGACTTATCTTCGGCAAGTGAATCTAATTTGAGCGCAACTTCTGATGCTGCATAATGTTTACGTTCAAGCAATTTATTCCCAGCCAAAGTAGCGGCATCGAAACTGTCAGCGCGTGCGTCGATTTCACCTTTGTGCTCTTGATGGCGTTCCAGAAGTGCTTCAGCACCAGCCACATCTTTAGCCAATTCATCTGCAGATATAATAGCACGCATATCGTTCATCCACGAAACCAAATCGCGATAATCAGCCAAGAAACGGTGGAGATAATATGATTCATCCAATTTGAACCGACGTTCTTTGGCTTTAGCAGTCAGAGATTCCCATGATTGCAAAATTTCCGCACGCTTAGACTGGATCTGCTGTGAATGATCAGCTTGATGAATTGCCGCAAGACGATCAGCCTCCGCGCCCAACGTTGCTACTTTGTCTTCTAAAGCTGCTAAATCACGTTCGATACCTTCATGTTTTCGCTGAAGCGTCTGAACACTTGCTAAATCACGTCCGAAATCATCTGAAGACAAAACTACATCTTTTTCAGCAATCCATGTCATTGTCTCGTCGGCATCGCGATTGAATCGTTGGATTTCATGAGCACCGAAAAGTTTTTCTTGCCGTAAAATTGCAAGTTGTTTCAATTTTTGCCAAGATTTATTTAGATCTTCTTTACGTCCCAAAATTGTATCACGTTCTGGATGGCCATCCAATAGGAGTTTATCTGCCAGTTCATTTACTTCGGTCACTCTGTATTCTTGACTGGCCATATCTTTTTGAAATTCATCAAATTTGCGTTGAAGAACTTCAACATGCTCGAGGTCATGACCAAATTCATCAGTAGTAACAAACGCTTCCTTGTCATGAATCCAGAACATAACTTCATCGCAGTGACGAATAAATTGGACGAGGACCAATGCTTGTTGCAATTTTAAACCTTTGTCGGCCAATCGTGACAGGAGTAACTCCCACAGACGGTGTAGTCCCTCCAATCGTTTACGGATCATGTCACTCGAAAAATGATGTTGGGCTATCATTTCCGAACCAGTATTATCGAGTAATACAATAGCATTTGAGTGCGCAGCAACCTCGGCTTCAAATGCTTGATGCTTCTGGATTTTCGCTTGTAAATTGGTCGGGTCTTTGTAATTCTCATCGGATGCTGCTTGTAATTTTTCGTAAATCCACCCTTCAAGTTCGTCCGCATCTCGCTTAAAGTACTGTAAATTTTGAAAAATCGAGATGAATCGTTATATCATGCGGTCATTGAATTCATTCAATTAAATGAATATTCCGAATCAAGAATGATGTCATCGCCAAGATATTATAATTACCTGAAAGCGACGGGAGTCCTCGAGCTTATCACGCTTATTACGTGCCTCAGATTTGAAATTACCATAGCGACTAAGAACTTGTTCACGGCGTTCTTGAATATCTTCAGGATTTTCAAGAATCCTTACTTCCTTTGGTGTGATTTGATCCATTGTTTAATTGAAAAGGATGCACTCTGCCCAATTATTGATAGTAGTTACGTCAAAATGGCCTCCGCAAGTCGGGTGTGGCCAACTACCGCTACAAATTCAGCAGAGGCACTGGTCTGTGTATGTTCTTTTTCGTCTTGATTCATACACAGATCAATAAAATTTCTCGTCAAAAAATTGTCCTCAATTTTCTTCAGTTAACAAGAAATATTCGTATGTATGAGAAAAATAAAATTTATCTGACGAAATGAATTGGATAGGAGAAATTGATCGAATATAACGAGATGAGTCCAATCAAATTTAGGGATATGACTCAGTATTTGTAGAACACCAAAAATAAGACAACAATAGACAACCACTTTCGTACACCGACTGAAGTGGGCCAACTTACCTTCGCTTATCTCAAATATTCGAGTTGATATTCTCTGCGTGCCTGACAATATCTCAATTGATTATATATACGTTCGTTAGTTCCAACGGAGTCAATAAAATATTTGATACAGTACCAGTTCACTCGCGTCATAACATCGCGTTCCAGAAATTTTTCTGTATTCACCCGTTTACTATAGTATAATTATACACTAAGATGGCGTCACCTGCGTGCGCAGCCATTCCATAAAACTGTTTGAATAAGAGGCGGGTGAATAGAAAAGTGCAGCCATGTTGGACTTTTGTGTATTATCATCAGATTAACAACATACGTCTCCAAATTCGAAAAATAGTTATGAATTTGAGATATCGATCTGTCGGTAGAAAGATTTATATATCTAGTAAAGAGGGATAATGACTATAACGATACCAATTGCTATTGCAGTGCTCAGCATACTTCTTTCTGCGTTATCATCTAGGATTCATGGAATTGCTCAATAATTACTTCTCACTTTATAAAAGAATAACGAGTCTTCGAGCTCAATCTTATGGGTAGTTTATATTATACCTTAGAAGATGAGCACATTTTTTTTAGGTGCACGTGAAATTACGAATTTTCGTTGATTGAACGCAAAAGGAATTTGTATTCAAGCTATATTGTATTAACGAAGTAGAATTCACAGTATATTCGTTGGCCGTTACCAATAAACACCACAGTGGCACTAGTTGCTATTCTGCACAAATCTAATTGGGCGTAGCATTCAACTTCCTGTATGCAATTAGTGAAATTTGAATTCGTGCTATTTCGATGCGCAATATACCAGCGCATCATCTTGTTGGACAGAAAAGTCTTAGATCGTTTTACAGCAGTTTGAATATCAGTTCGATTCTTAGATCACATGAATACATTTTCCGACCATGATTTGGATACTCATGCTTATGTCAATCCATTAGCTAAGAAATATAGTGAAATCAAGTGTAACTATAGAAATGGAAAATGAACTCGACAATATATCATCATTGTGCAATGAACAGATACAAAAATCGCAGTTCGCAGGATCAAAAGCTTCATCACGTCGATTATCAAATCACTTTCGGTATCGTTATATCTCCAATCAGAATTTTTTCAACGTATTCATGGTATCCGAATAATTGAAGCTTCGGTCATAATCACCGATTCAATTCGAAAATGATCGTAGAAGACCGTTCAAAGACAGCGTTTCATCAGAGAAACGAGCACTATCCAATGCAGTTGCAAACATTGCGTTCTTCACGGCCATTTGAGGAGTAGTCTCTGGAGCAAGCTGTAGCAATGTTTGCTGTTGCGTTGCAAAGTGCTCATCTTTCTGATGAAAAGTATCTCTTGAACGACTCCCTGCGATGATTTTTGGCTGAGAAATAACGAATTGAAGTTATGAATTCCGATATTATGAGATGTACAGTTAACGATATCTCAGCTACAACCAATATTCAATTATTTTTCTATGTTTGCTCACGACACATATCGTCAAAAGAAATCGATGGATACTCATCTCGCTATCAAATGGAAAAGACAGTTCGATCAGTTATCATTCGACGCAAATGTCTGAAACAATAACACTAGCGACCTGTCAGTTAAATCGTGAATGAATACTACTGCTTGTTCCGTCATCAACGACACTCACATTTATAATTCTCCAACCTCTCGACGAACATGTTTAAAAACATCTCCATATCCAATTCTATTCGAAAGATTTGTTTTGGCGCTTTCCAGTGAGGGGAGCACATCTCATCAAAAACCTATTCATTTATTAAAATATATGTACATGCTCAGAGACAAGTTATCCAGATTAATATCATAACGAGGCATAGTCTAAACTCAATCACAGATAATTAGTGACAATCATTCAGGAATCTACCAATAAGTGATGGCTTATAGCTATCATCCAAACATTTGTGATCAGTTCACTGTATCGTGTGAGAAAGGTATTGGTTGAATTCAATTGAGACATATTCAAGGCGTTGAATTATCTCATTCACCAAATTCTCCCACTCAATAATTCCATCCTGAACTGAGTATTCGTTATCCGGTGATCGTTCCGTGGGAACAGTGGCCTACAAGAGAATATCCACTCAGAAATAGTCAATTATCACAAATGGATTTACTAGTAAGTAGTTGGTAAAAACAACATCTTTTTGTGGAATTACCCTCGAATCAAGTGCACCAGATTGATGATTCGTGTATGCTCCCGTCGATGTATCAAACCCGAAAGCACTCAGAACTGAATTTAGCCTTTGAAGAGTTTTCTGGAACAAAGAATTTCATATCAACTCCAGTTCCATACTCAACGGTACAATGTGATCACTACGAAGTGCAATTTACCCTTGCATGGTCGATGGCTGCATGGATAAAAGTGGAATTCTCCTTAGTGTTCGATGGGGCTAGCTGAGAATTGTCGATTGGATGGTGCTCGCCATTATTGTCAGGATTTGCAGGATTAGAAGATCTGTCTGACCTGTGTAGCTGTTTACCCATTCCTTGGTGATCCACAGATCCCAATTTATTGTCGTCACCTCCGAGTGCAATTGGATCAGATGATCTACTGTATGTGAGTGGCAGTGCATTCCCTTCTTGATGACTTTGAAATGTCGTTCCACGTTTATCTGCATGGAGTCCAGCAGAATTAGGAACTTCAGTTGATATGTGAGGTTGTTCAGATCCACCTGGATGGCCCTCGGATTTTGGTCCTGATTTTATCTCTTTAACTGAAGTAGATTCATTTTTCTTTTGCTGTTTTCCACATTCAGATTCATTTTCAGCATTATCGGTAAAAAATGCATCGAACGATACACTGGGATGAGGATACTCACTTAATTGCAGATTCTTCTCAGGATTCGTTTCAGTCCCGTTGATTTTGAGTGATGGTGTGTTAGTAGTTTTGTTAGATCCATGTAATTCATGTTCATCACTTTCAGATATGGCTGGCTTGGAAAATTCATGAAAATCGTACAAATATTCTTCTGCCCCTTGATGAACTCCAGGTTCCGATAGATCTTCACTGTCATCAATCACACGTGAATAATGCAACAGATTCTTGGAATGGTTGGGTTCCTAGAGAAAGATCAAGACATGAGGCAGTCTTTGCTGCAGTTATCTGCAATATGATTCATCAATGCAGTTTTAACTATGAAATGAGAACTTACTTGTAGCACACTCACAAGTGGTGATGCATGTGATGTAACTGCAATACTCAACACAACGCCCAAGTGAATAACAAGATTCCTCATTTCCATTGCAAAAAGTTACTTCGATTATGATGACTTCGATCATCCTACATCAGTATATATACCATGGTGATTTTGATTGATGAGTAAAGAGCAGGAAAATAATTGCCACAAGCAAATTCAGGGCTTGCTATTAACAAAAAATTCACTTCAAAATTCGTAACAATGCAAACAAAACGATGATCAATTACTCAATATGATTGATGCGAGTGCATAAAGGTGGATATTGTTCAGTACAGATACAATTGGGGGAAGCAGTGTTGAAATATTTGAAAAATGTTACGTCGGTTTTTCTAGTCCATTGAGTTTCATTGTTGAATGATGCAGTATCCAACTTTTTAACTGTTGAATAATTTATTAATTGATTTTGCACAATATCATTCGAATCAATGATTGTAGAATTGCAACAGGATTTGATTATTCAATTGGAGAAGAACATCCTTCTTTCTGTGAATGTGCAAATAGAATGTTCAAGAAAAGCAGCCATTCTACGTCTTTGATGATTTGTGCTCTCTTTTTGTCATCAGATGGGTTGCTTGACATGAGACAGTTCAGAGATGACTTGTTATTGCTTCATGCATTGCATCGATTCTATTTCCTCTTAGAAAAATATCAACTCCGCATGAATATAATTTCATTAAATTTTTTTCACTTTAAATTGACATCTGTCATAAAATTATCAGACCGTATGATCACATCTGAATATATTGAGTTCAAAATTGTAATAAATACACATAGAGTTTGAATGAACAAATAGAAATTAACATAATGAGAGATAAAATTCCGTTGAGCACGTTCTGCTAAATAAAATATTGAGCATCCTACAGAACGAAGTAGGACTCCACAACTAGACATTACATTCCGTGAAATGTTATGATAACAAAGCAAATTCCTATTAAAATTGGATCTATTGAATTATCAGCCAACACGAATGATGAGAATATTCATCAAGGGACTTAAGACTCTGCTGATGCCTCCACAAAAATGAAGGACTGTGTTGAAATAATTTGCCAGAGGGCGAAAACATTATGACCAACAATGACATGTCGATGCGAAAAATTAAAATGTCGATCACTAAGTTCATCTCCAATCTCGATAGACTATCGAGTGCGCTTGTCATCACTATAAAGTTCTTTGATTTACTTGATGTTTCAGTGAAGTATAAGCAATTAAAGTTCCCTATGCAATCGATAACTTTCCATCATAGTGACTGTCACGTGATACAAAATTTCAATACCATTCTTGAATTCATATTTATATCTGATGTTCTCCATTTATTCATACAATCATTGATTAATCAACAGAGACTGGAAGCCCTGTTCGTGTATATTATTCCTAAGAAGTATTAGTCTGGCTGAAAATATTATCACTCCATCCAATGTGAACATGCGAGACACTTATATATGACTTCATCCACAGTTATGATGATGTAAGCGACACACGTAAGAGCTTATCACACGCAAATCATGTTGAATAACTGTATAATTCTCATCGAACGTTTTTCTCAGTCTTCTATATAAGTGCAGCCCAAAAAATTGCATAATTATACAGATCTACTAATTAGAATTTCTCTACAGTTGCAAAAGGAATGTGCAAAACTAGAAAGACATTTACACAGGCACGTCTGGCATTTTAACTGAAAAGAATTTAACAAGAAATGAACTCACTCTCTACTTTCCATCATCGTTAGTAGTCTATTTGTTTCCATAAAAGAAATGTCACTTCCACTTAAATCGAAAGGTAACTACAGAAAACATTGCAACTTGTTATTGAGTCGTTGTTTATTCTCTGCCTAGAAATTTCAGACTGTAGATATATTTCGATCAGTAAATAGAAGAAAAGAATTAATTATGCTATGAACAAAGGCAAAACTGACTGCATTAGAATATTTTTAGCTTAAGTATTTCTTGTAAATAGTAATTGTGAATAATTATTGGATTGTCCACATTCTTCACAACAAGTGGGGCAACGAACTCGAAGGAATGAAGAGAAAAAAAATATTTAATGATACATAACAAATATATACAATGTCATACTTCAACCATATTCCATAAATGTTTGTTCGTGGGCGATACAACTCTGACTAAAACAAGGACATGTAGATGGTTTCCAAACATATTTCGTTCCCCACACAATAAGCCACCATGTAGAGCAGCAGCGCATCTGATATAATTTCATTAAATTATATGGTCGAAATTAATTATATTGTCTAGTAATTTCGTGTCATTGAGGAGAAGCTGATGTGCGCGTGGGCGTTTTCACAGAAGGTCAACGTTAGGGCTACTCGTCTTTCATAATAATAATCTCAACTTATTGGTATTTGCAGCAACCCAATATCATCAGGGTCATGCTCTAATACACTGTTGAGTCTGAGCATGACGGTTCGATTGAGTGGTTTGACCTACATGTAATCATTGAGGCAGAAAGCCAAAGAGAAATGCACGCAAGAAATCACGGCTCACTCTTTGCATTTTCATGTGTACAATATGGTGAAACGTGACAATTTTTATTGATTGTATTGACAAAACGACAATTATGTATAACGATCTAGGTGGGAAGGAACACATTGTATAACACAAAAATTATAAAACATATGAGTATATTTTTTGTTTGTTTGTTTATTAAACACAGAATCACAGAGCAAACTGGACATGAGCAGAGGAAGTGGGAAACAAAATATACTCCTGCTTCTAACTATTGTCTTGTCGCCCATCACAACACGAAGCTATCAGTGTTTTCATTCGTTTGACATAATTATACGGAAAATTAATATCAGTTGATAACAATAAAATGCAAATATATTGATAAAAATGATAGCAAGTATGAATACAACAATGAAACAACGATTTTGCGACACCTCTTCGTGTTGGGATCTGCGAGCCAATTATTATTAAAAAAAATTTTAGTTGGAAGTTTCAAGTTTATTTACAAATCAAGGCAATATCGTTAATTATGACTACATGCATACACAAGTGTGTCCAACACTCTGATATAATTCATTCAATGATTCTTGCTTTTACTATCATTTTCATTTTTCACTGTTCATCTCGCATCGTATCATCGTCCACGTTTTTTTTTCTCTTTTCATAAATTTTGTACAATATATATTCTTCTTCTTCATTCGCATCCCTCTCTTCTTCCATATTTCATCGTGAGTTTGCATCTGCAGCATTTCATTCATTTATTCATTTTCATATAATAATAAAAATCGCTTCACTATGAAACGTATTTCATATAAAAAGTTTTTCCCTCATTCTTTGACTCGGTGCACAAGCGCCGCATCGCGAACGACTGAATTATTATTTTTCAATTATTAATATTATATAATTTTTGTATAATCTTCTTAATCAATAATTTGCGTACTCTCACACATCCATTCTCGCACACTTTTCAATTTTCAACAGTCGTTCACTATCTAGACTCTACATCGCATCTCGTTTACTTTTTTTTCCACAATTTTCTCTCCTCACGTTCTTTTTATAAAAAGTTATTCCTTCTTTTTGCATATCAACGAATCGCGTTCGCACACAGCATCACCACTTCTCTTCCTCTCTAAAAAGTAACAACTTTGTACTTGCAAATAATCATTATGGCTTCCTGCCACTTCATGCTTTCATCCACAAAATTCTTCACACATTCTACATCAACGATTTATACATACACACATGCGTACTTGCAATTTACACATTCATGTTACAATGCTTGCGATGAGTACCGATGAAATGAAATGCAATTTCAATAAGCGAATCAATTTTTCATCAGCTGGCGCCATTTCAACTTGTGTTATTTCTCATTTTCAGTTTCATTTTCCACACATTACCCTTCTGGTTTCCCATTAATTTTTATGATATATACCAATATATATATTTACATATTCTCCATGAGTTGGATTATTTGATAGGAATCTAACAGGGAATTGTCATTCACGAACGCTGATTGGTAGCCGCACATAATAAGAATATCTAAAAAAAATGTATATATGTATATATTTA
>JABMBR010011715.1:0-39041 GCA_018881525.1 Meteorus sp. PSUC_FEM 10030008 | reverse complement strand
TTCAACGTTATCGATCGAAGATATCTATTGTTTTAAGCCAAGAAACAATTATTCAAGACAAGAAATTCTTGAAGTGAGACAACGGGTTCTCTACAAAAACACTCTTTTGGATCAAGAGTATTGCTCTCAAATCAAAATGGTTTTTTTATCAGTGTGGTTACAGAGTTTATTGAGCTTTCTGCCAAATTTTCTACCCGGGATTTTCTATCGTTCCTCAATTGCTTAAAGTGTATCAAGTCGTGCAAAAATTAGAAATTCTCGTGTAATAAATTTATTTTGAATTGTTGCGAAACTGTTGCGAAACAGTAACATTTAGTTCCATCTTTCATCGAGAATGAACATTTCTTGAGAAAAAGAACACTGCAAAGTCGAAGGGACTTACGATGAATAGGAATTTCATAGATTAATGATGATGAACACAGAATTCGAATTGGTTTATAATTATTCACAAAACCATTCTCTATTTTTGTCTAAATTGAAATAACACAAGATTCAGTTTTATAAAATAATCCAATACAGTTATTACAGTGCTTATTTCAATATTTGTACCGTGATGGTCGACATTTTTTTTGAATGAATGAAATATCAATTCAAACTTTTCAATATTGAATTTATTCGACATTGGAAGATTCACTCAACCAAGAATACTTACACAGGCAGCAAAAAATCAGTGGATTCAACCACATTCCATTGAATCCCATTATTTCCTGCAGAGTTACTGGCTGGGAATGTGCAGGTTTTCACGAATTTCTGTGAGATTCGAATAAGTTTTTTTCCTCTCAATGTACATTGCAATTGTGATATCATACGTACCAAACCATGATGAGTATGTAACATCTTTTTGATATTTTTCTTTCACTTTTTGGATCAGCCCATCATTTCCATTTATTGAAACGATTATTTTACGGTCGATCAGATTGTTCTCAGCCCAATAATTTCGACATGTAAAATACTAAAGTCCTTTTCGAAATCTCCTTCATGAATTTCACAATGTAACGAGGTATGAAAATTGATAAATACTCGATTGAAAAATTCAAATACCGTTCCAATACGTATTGAAACAATGTCATGATGGAAAATTGAGACAATATCTATAGAGTTGAAAAAGCTGTGAGTAATTGTAGAGATAAACCTAAAGAAATAACAATGTTGAGTGATTTCACATCAGGCTTAAAAGAGCCCCATCAAGTAATTCTAGAGTGTTAGAAAACAGGTCGCGTGTCGTGTGATAGTTTATCGTGTACCCGTACTTGATATCGATGTGACGTACCTGGGCTTACACTTTCCTAGAGTATTCTTTTTTACTCATAGTTTCATTTTCATTATCATAACTACCTATTTTATCCGTTTACATTCACCATTCACACGCGGTACAAGTTTAGCAAGCGCTAAGAAATATTTCATATTGACCACCCACTGTGACTTCATACATATCAAAAGCACTTGGACTAAATTCACCTTCATTCTTGCATAAAATTGTATACCGAGCTACAAAATAATTACGTTTGAAATATTCTCGTGCAACAAAATTTTCTAAATAAATATCAAAAAGTTTCAATCTCCAATTTCACGGTTTAACAATATAAACCAGTGATGAAATAACAAAGGGAATAATATAACTTGAATAGAAATAGTATTGATATATACAACACAGTATATCTGAATATTTTACGCTCACTAATTAACCATCTTGGTGTATTTGCTTTTAGTTTATCGATAATCGATGAGCCACCGTCTCCCTCCAGATCATCGTTCGTACTCTCTGTCTTCTATGTTACTATCTCTCTCGATCTATACCTCTATCCTTTAGCTATTTCCGCGCCATTGGACTCTATATGCCCTGAAGCCAAAGCCGCAATCACGCGAGCACCGGATCACGAGACGAATAACTATGTGGGCTTAACGCGCGAGTGCCACACGCGTCTAGAATATGTAGACTCTGGTATTTGGTAATTAGCAAATCACGTCGACAATCCTCACTCCTATAGTCTATCTCTATACACCCTTAGGCGAATATCGTCGATTTGTATTTATCATTTTGGCCTTCAGCTATTGCTTTTACATTGGGGACTCGTAACTGATATGATTTGTGTCATGTTCTCTCATGTATGTGAATGAATTTCACGGATATACATCGCCTCATTTAGTTTGAATAACATTCGCGATTGTTGGTTTATATACGCATTAAGGGAGAGCAAGTGACGAGCTCGCATGTTTGAATTTACAAGCCGTGTCCTCAGGGATTACTCGCGCTTCATTTTATCGGTGTTGTGACATAAGAGCTAGGGAAAACGAGATTGAGAGAGGAAGCAAGGAAAATTGGTGAAAATTCAACTCTGACCTCAACCAACTTATGTAACTCTTACACACAAGAGGTGTTCTAGTTTTTTTTCTCTTTTTTGATTTCATCAACTTGGCTGGCGATTCGCCAACCATTCCAAGGGATTGACAAATTTTATATTTTCATTGCTCGTCTAAACTCACGTCGCAATATTGTATGAGGACATAACAGTCATAATAAACTTTGACTGTAGGTGAATGTTAATATTTACATTATGGATTTTTGTGGCTCGTGCAGATTCTAGTTGAGTTTATTGAAGCTTTAGAGATAGGGAAGACTTGCGACGGCCATGTCTTCATTCGTTTTGATAAATATGTTGATGATCATAATGCGGTGTCACTCATCTCGTAAGTGTTTTCATTCCATCTGTCATGAACGATAGTGGAGTAATGAATTCCCGGAAATATTTTCGTTTGAGATAGAAAATTCCAATGCAATATGTGGAAAGCGATCATGGAGAGGAAATCACTAAAAAGTCGATTTGTGAGATTGTATTTAGATTTCTTCATATGACATTCACACAGACCAAGAAAGAAATATTGCATTAAAACTTGATCGGTTTGCAACAGAAATATACTTCGAGTATTGTGATTTTTATCGTTGAATCGTGTTCTAATAACACATTTTATCGATTTCATATCAATTCTCCTTTAATAGACGGAATGCATTTTTGGTATGACAACTGGTGGCACAACGAAATCTTTACTATCGTGAAGCATTCGATTCAAATTGCAAATATAATGCGGCTTATTTTACTTTATCAATACGTCCATTCCTGTCCATTCTTTTTTTTTATTACACATTCGTTGATTTTACTTATTCGATTTAGAGTTTGTCTCACACCAAAATACCAAAAGTTGAGATGCTTCAAATTTCGCTCCGGTTAAAAAAAATTCTGAACTTCGAACACTCTAATTGAGTGTAATTTATTGTATCGTTCCATTTTCATATATTCATACGAACATTCTCCGTTTTTTATGCTACTGTTTCTGGTGAAGCTCAGAGTAACATTCAAGAATGAATTCAGCCACGCTGCATAAATTTTAGAACAACATCACCAAAAACAAACAGGCATTGTGCGTCGACAATGGGGACATATAAAGAAGTCTCCCCTTGTGCTGATGTCTTTGAAAAATCTTTTAAGTTCACATACTTCAAGTGAACGTAGCTATCCACTTAACCTGCACCAGTTATGCGCCTGGTAAACATTATAACTTCAATTGTTTATTTTTCATTTTTGGAAAATACAATAAAAACGAATGTTTGCATTTCGTCGCGAGAGACTCAAAAAAATAACGCCGATTCTGCGCAATGCGTTAATTTGCATGAAAAAATTATCATAAATTGTGACTTGTAATCTTTAACTGAGTATGGAGCATATATTCATGCATACTGTTTGAGAAGCTAATTGTAAACACTCAGCACATTGTCCATCATCCTATCTTCTGTTGTTTAAATTGCGTAGTCGGGTATAAACGAAAAAAAATTTCACCAGCGAATAATTCAAATCCAGCACTTAAAATAATTAAAATACATGCAAATTCCTGAGCTTTTTATTTCTCGTGATATCACATTAACGGTATTTCTCTTTTTTTTTTCGTTTCAACTACTACCGTTTCAATTTTTTTCTCTTATTTCTTCACAATATCAAAGGTAACATTAAATATAGTCAAATTCGTACAATTAATTAAATGAAAATCGTTGGAGCATTCGCATTATTCCTCCTACATCAATTGCAGAGGGATTTTCCAATTTTTTAATTTAATATGAAATGAAGCTGCATGATGAATCATTTGCCTGTATATTTAACTTTGTTGAGTATGGGGCGGAACATTTAATAATGCATTCGTTGGAATTGGATTCATTTCATGAATTATATCGTTATTGTCTTTCTATGAACACTGACGGCTCAATGAAATGGATCAGTCAATCAACATTCTGAGCAAATTTAATGGAAAGTAATTTTGTCACTGATATAACGGATAATTATTACTATTCATGATATATAAAGATGACAGTAACGAAAGTCTTAAGGGAGCACTAGCATTATATTATAATATTTCGGACGTGAGTGTTAAGTCAGTGATGATCCAATCCTTACCCAAATTCACAAATATAGATATGTACTAGCTGATGCAACTTGCATTGATGCCAGGCATTAGATGACGCTCTTGTTAATCTCCTGGCAATCTTAATTGAGGTTTCAATGCGAAACCGATTTTATGCAAACGCCAGTGTTATGTATTCGATGTAGAGCAAATCTGAATGTTAAACATTTTGTGCTCTCCGATGAATATATGAATAAAATAATAAAATTATCATCAAGTGTCGTGCTGTGATACTGAAGGGTGTGGATACTTTTCTTGACGCAGAATTGAGTCATTTCGTTTCATCTTTTTAGTGAAACATTCCCAAGAAAAATTATATGCGGGTATTTCCTACTTCTTGAATATAACAAGACTTGCTGAGTTTTCAATACAGCTTTAGTGTGCAGATTTCGGTTATTCAATTTTCTTGTTCATCTTCACAATTTGTGCAGACTGAGAGCACAAGAATCATGAAAAAGTTGATTGGCGTTATCTGAATAGATATCAAATCGTGATTGGATATGATGTCTCGTTAAATGTAATGTCATTATTCAGAATGCGGTAATATGATCTTTACATAAAGGATCTCTCTCTGAATAGTAGGAGGTTAACTACTTATCCTTTTTTAACTATGGAAATTCACAAAAATAACGAAACGCTATGCCATATCATTTTGAAAATTAAATTCTTGTTGCCAGACATCATTCCGGAATGATTTTTTAGTCGTGATGATTAGCTTCAACTTTGTTTACGCTAATAATTCAACATATTTTTCCCGAACGATGACGTAAAGTTGGCAGAACCAACTATCTGAATTTATCTAACTGGCAGTAGCATAAGGATGATGGTAAGTTTTTTATTCCATCGCTGTATATGCAAGATGACTTTCATATCATGAAATCATTCGCTAGATTCATTTCAAAATGCTGATTCAGAATATTCATGAGGATACCGTCGTGTGCTTTTGCCACATCGTTTATTTCATTCCAGTAGATTTTCAAAGTATTAAACGTTTTCATTCAAATTAAATGGAACTATTTTCAACAGTTTAATCGCAGTTTAGGACAGATGAACAATTTTAGACAGCTACAAAATATCAAACGATACAGCGTGCAAACAATTTCGAATGAATTGGAGAAGCAGAAATTATGTCAGCAACAAAAGTATGAAGTTGAAACCGACTATAAATAATCCATACAAACGGACTCATTTCAACTCGCGACGGAGTTCTGTCAACTGAAATTATTCATCACTGAATAAACTGTGAAGATGTTTGTTCTCAAAAAATTATCTTTCCATCTAGAATAATATTGGTTGGTAACAATGTTAAGAAATGATAAAATTATCAGAACGAAATTGCAATTCAAAGATGGATTCTGCATTATCAACAAAATCCAAACTTATGCCATTTCAAATTTTTGTCATATCTTGAGATTTATAAAAAAATACTTCATGTATGAGTTTATCGTGCGATGTATCAATTTAATGTTTCAATGTGGATTCGTTTTACGATTCCATTTCAATTATTCATAGGGTTGATTACGTCAGCACACAATAATCATAAACTAATATTTCTCTGCTCGTTACCAACAATACAGCAAGACGACACATGTTTCCGTGAGCAGTATCTCATTGCACGTTTCTCGCGTGAGATATGCACCGAACAATTTCTGAGTATTATTTAAGGGTATAAGTATATATGTGTCGAGAGAAATGCGTTGTTATCTCGAAAACGCTACTTCTTCTTCTTCTTCCACTTCTTCTTATTCGTCTGTACTTTCGTTTGCTATCTATATCGATATAACCATACGATGCAGTCTGTCTCTCGTTCTCTCTGGAACCATCGTCAAACACACGCAAATACAACGCTTGCACACCTTCTCCATACAAGCCATGTTGACATTACTGGGTCGACGGAGCAGGTAGTTATCAGCTGGAAAAATAATGGAAACATCGTTTCATGGAAATGAGAATGAAAAAAAAAAAAAAAATGAAACCAAATAAAAATTCATGTCTATGTATGGTAAAAAAGATTTGCGAGATGAATTGCTTAATAATTGATGTAAAAAAAAAAATATCGAGGTAAAATGAAACTAACTATGAATATGTAAATTGGAAAATAATTTTTTTATGCCATCTGTATTAATATTCTCATGAATTATTCATTCATTTCCAACAAATATCGTTCCGTCCCTCTATTTTTATTCAACTTTGAACTAGGCACGTACTTGATTTCAACAGAAGGAAACAATGGAAGGAAATAAATGAAACGAAGTTAATTATCAAAATTGACTCCTATTAGTTTCACACAGTTTTCTTTAATGTTTTTTGAACTAATATTGGAATGAGAATTAGTAATTACAAGAAAGTATTACAATATCACAGATGAAGCGTCATAAAAAAGGATTCGAGAGCTTCTCGCTGATAATAATTGGTGATGAATAAAATTTTTATAGCGTTAGTGCTATTTCCATATCGAGTAATTTGGATTGAAAATTACATTTCATATACCTTTCATTTCCATTCTTTCTTATTATCATATTTCCTCTGGTGCATAAACTTTTCTTATCGTGCGTTTAATTTATCACACGATTCCTTATGACATGGTGAAAAAAAAACCATTCAGCTGTCTGCGCTTGTATTTAATTAAAATAATCCAGGTAATGTTTTCATCTTGGAAAATCACCATCATCATTATGCATTTCAAGGTAATTCAAGCACATTAGCAGATTAACCGGTGAAGATATTCTTTGCTTTTTTTCTTTATGATTTCATTGAATCTTCAATTCTTCTGAACAAAAATTCAGGATAAAAATTTTAACCAAGAATACATTCCTGGACTTGCATCGTGATTGCGATAAATACGCTGAGGGTCATTATATATAATGACCAGGAGACAACATACTGATGCAATGATCCGAAAATAGAATATGAGGCATTGAAATGATCCCGACAGCAATTTAAGTGGTAATGCATGAGTTAGCAGAATCTCAATATGATGAATTCATGTCTCATCAATATTTTTCACATCTCAGAGTGCAAAATCATTAAATCAATGGATAAATAATTATTCATGATTTGGAATGGAGAAAAACTGAGAAAAATGATCGAAACCACATTCAATAAATTATCCTCAGCTATTTTTCGAATAAAAATTTTAGTCATAGTCAAATTGTTTGATGCATAATTTCAATGTTCTCACACAAGAATAACACAAGTTGTAGACACAAATTATAATATCTACACATTGTATATTCTCACTCCCATTTTCGCTATTAATATGGCTACCTCCTCCCCCGTCATATTTATCTCCCTCGTGCCTTTCCTCTTACCTTTCCATCTCCTCTCACAATTCCCAAATAACTCAGCATCTTTCTTTACCGCTGCTGACTGCTGATACAAACATTGCATTATTCATACCCGCTCCGGGTTTTGGGCTTCGAGTTAAGCTCCCAGGCCATAAGACTTCGTCCACAACGCAGTTGCATAATTAACGCGAAATAATTCACCCCCGCACCGCTATTGCGGCTTGCGTTTCACGGCAAAACGTGAGTTGGGCGTTCTGCACACAGAATAGACCATTACTAAATGTGTGTACGTGAATAAATAAATGTTAATTCACGTGGTTTTTGAAGGGTGTGAAAAATTTCAGGCCACATTTTAATTTTTCGCGTATTATTATTATGTGAATGAAACATGATTGATGTAAAACGAGAGTAGTAACGGCAATCGCTGAGTCAGACGGGTGTTACAATTTCAATGTATACACAATCACGTTTTTTATTCTGTACAGCCACAAACAATTTTTCCTCCTGCACTACCTACAACAACGGGCGAGATTATTTAACATCATTGGGGAAATTAAATAATATTCGATGAGTGATCATCCCAATTGCAGCACCAATAAATTCATTTACGTTCGATGTATGTTGAAATCTATTCATTCATTCGAACAGATTATTGACGATAGCATAGAATGAATATTTATCAATAATTGATGAATTATGGAATATATAACACGGACTTGGGGTGAAAATGAAAAACTTATCGACATTTTTCGTGTCAATATCTATTGCTAGTTAATGATTTGCAATCATGATTAAAAGTTGATAATTCATATCAATTCCGAAAGTTTATATTGGAACTATATATTTCCACATTTCAAATTATTGTGATAACGATGACGGATTGCAAGTTATTTGTAATTTTTCATGATTATTAATACCGAGATGATGTTCCATGATGTTCTCTTTCGAGACAAACACAACTGTTTTCATTACATTCTCACATTTTATGAAAACTTTCTCGAAATCATCTCAATTAATCGATAGAAACTTTTGTAAAAGTGAGGTTAGAAGTCGTGGTGAACGAATTCTAACCTCAATATGCACACCTGTGTTTAAGAGGTTACGTGCCGTTATATTAAAACATAATCAGTTGTAGCGAGGGAAATTAATAAATATTAAATTCTTGTCTACTAAATTATATATATTCTTGTTAACGGAAAGTTCGTAACACATCGATAGTGTGTTGATGAGTATTACGGCGGAGCGTAATATTGCGGAAACCTGTAAAAACCAGCATACCCATAAACAATTTATGCATTCTCCGTGAACTAGTTGAAGAGAAAACATATGAAATGACTAGTTATGAGAAGTGTGTGAAACAAATTATGTCACTTTTGCATTGATTCATATTTTATAGTTCCATTACTACAACGTCAGTCACATTCTGTTACGAAGAGCAATGGCATCACCAATCTACATTTTGATGATATTCTATTTTTCGTAATTGAAACTATTTTTGACATTCAAATAGACTTGGTATTGAAATGACACACCAGTGAACCGATCGCAAAAGCTTTGTGCTGAGCCAAGTTAAAAGTCGGCGAGATGAGCCCACGGAGTGATTGGATTTTTTTTTAGTCTGTTCAAATAACAAATTCGGTCAAGTATAAATGACGTTCATGTGTAGCTTGTTCAATGAAATGTCTTTTACACTGTTGTGGAGAACGACAGTAATTTTTTGTCGCAAAACAGTTTTTTTGCACGTCTTTCCCTGTGACTTTCTATATTTTATAGCTTGTAGTTGGCTTGAGAGGAAATCAGTTTTGGAATGTTTTTTCTGAAATATTGAATAGGTTTTCTGTAAAATTATCAAAATTTCGAAATTAATAATCAAATACATTCATAATTATTCTCCGTTATAAAAACGAATGTTCATTACAACATGTCGCATTTTGTGCTGCATTTTTGTTTTTGCTAGTGTTAATACCGACGGTGTAATATCATTTTCCCGTCTTGAAAATCGTCTTTGTTTTCATTCGGACAAAACAATATGAAATAGAAAAAATCAGAGAGGTATCATCAGCTTTTCATCTAAATCGACAATTCTCTAACGATGTCGATTTGTTGGAATAATAAATTGTAAATTTTCCTAAACTTCAAAACGGAAATGATTTTTTACTGTTGAATACCTCTTATATCTAGAGTCTTGAATTATTGATCCTGTCAACGTCTCCGACGTCCCAATGAATTTTATATGCATTTGAAAAGATGAATTTATATAGGGGTAACAATATGCAATGCCGAGGTCAAAAAGGATGAAGAGTCAATGAAAATATATCTCACCATACTCCGATCAAAACCAGAAATTCTATCTGATATTCCAGGGTCTTCTCCAATATTCCTGTTTCACCCTATTCACTCCACAGCATCTGTATCATTTTCTGGAATTAATTATTCTCATTCTATAATCGGAAGTCTCTCATAATATTTCTTTCACAAATAAAAACTCTATAATTATTGACAATATTCCAAAATGAGAACTTCCCCCCACTCGCCCCGTCGCCCTCCACTTCTTCATAAAGCAAAAAGAAGGTAAATTGCTTGTTCAATTGGCATGGACATTGCATTACATTCTGGAAAAATGAACGAAAAAATTGTAAATGAATAAAAGTATAGAATTTTGATAACATTCTCACTGCCATCGGATTGACGATCCTCCTGAGAATAAAGCCCATCTTCACTATGTTTCTCTTCCACGTTGTACATTAATACACGAGGGGACGAGGGCTGTTCAAGCGCGTCCAAATAAGCAATTAGCCGTGCAGCGATGCCAGACGAGCGACGGGTCTTCGTGAAAATCGAATCATGACTGTAGAGTGACGTGTGTATCTATCTACGTGTATGTCTGTGTACCTATGTGTGTACCCATCACATCTGCCACACTTGTCTGTGACGTTTGTGTCCGCCTTGATTGTGTGTCAGAGAATTTTTCAACGTGTACGTACTGGTCAGCCCAATTTCTCCACCATCCACATGTATAATGGATATGGAAGACAGATAGTCATGGGGAAGAAAGATACGTGACATGAATTTGTTTTCCTGTTAAAATGCTCAAACCCTGACCTAGCTTTCATATGTACAATTCCGTTTATTTTTTTTTATTTTTTCTATTTTTGTAACACTTTTTTTGTTTCTTTATTCATTTTTTGTTCTACTTTTTTTCTCCGCGTTGTGTGTCAACGTTGTTAGCTGTCACTACGTAATTCGAACAGAAACAGAGATTGAAAAAACAAAAAGATACAATTTATTCAGAGTTCATGAGTGCGATTGAAAACAAAAAGGACTTTTTGAATATTTATGGATGGGGGAAAAATTTATCGATGAAATGATCATGAAGAAATCTATACAAGTTGATTAATTACTAATAGCAATCAAATGGTACCCACAATAACCTTCTCATGCGGTTCAACGCACACACAAATACACGTACACAAATGCAAATGGAATACGTAATTGAAAATTGCGGTTTTATTATGGTGATTGTATACAAATAGCTCATATGTATGGGAATGTAGAGAAAATAAAAGCAGAACGATATTATTGTCACTATAAATGAATTTATTTTCATTTAATTGCGATGTTATTGACATGTCACATTGTTAATTAACCTTTTCAATATATAATTCGACAATTACAACATTTTTAGTTTCTTTTACTCTCTCGTGACGCTTCCCCTCGGTTGAACGAGGAAACGAGCATATAGCCAGAGTACGATGACAAATTGTCGATCGTAACTCACTGGAATTATTATTTTTTTTATTTTTCGAATCCACTCACTAATTTCCAGTGAACACGAGAATAAGAAGAGAAGCAAAGAGGTAAATTACTAATCCTTAACACACAGCGCTTATACAATATAGGTGACATTTGGCGAAAAGTATCGCCTTCACCGCGATATACATAAAGAACAAAAAAAAATACTCAACTGTAATTATGTCCAACATGCGATTGATATCAAGATCGACACGTGAACTTTAATAAGCATAATAAGACCGAAAGTGCACTTGCGTTACGCCTTTTCTTCTCAACAGATTTATATTTTCAAACAAAAATATTATTTAATACTCATTTTTCAATAAGAAATAGTTCAGTTCTTGATACTGACGCAAAGTTTTCATTATTTCAATTGAGGCTCTCCAAACAGGATTATTTCTCCTTGGATGAAGAAAATGAAATAAATAAGATGCATTCATAAGATGAAGAAGTATAACAGGAAGAGTATAAAGAAAACACTGTAGGTACTCCAATATTCTTAACCGAGTTTCTCATTGATTGTTTGTTTCTCGGAATCTTTGTTCAGCGATATCAGATCTGATATATTTAATACGATGAAATAACTAAGTCATTTTTTACTCTACTATTCCTTCATCTCTTTAATTCTGCGAGAACGGTTTAATGAAGATGACCGACATTTCATAAGACAAAAGGGTTATAAATATGATCGAAAAATTTCTTCCAATTTTTTTCTGTCGTCACCTTTCGCATGAACAAAATCGTATGTCGATGTTGATCACGTGTTTTCCTGTTTCCCAACTGATATAAAAACTGCTATAAATAATAATGACATTTTTTACGAGTGCCGCGAGCTGCTTCATTTAATCCAAACTAGTAATTTTAAATGGACCGCTCGGCGAGTTAATCAGATCTTAAACTGTCTTATCATCGTTTCCCATTCAGGATTATACATTCATATATGAATATTTGATATTTTGGGCACTCCCAGGAACTGAAGTTCGCCTGTGTCAATATTCTGACAAAATATTCACAGTCACTCACAAAAACATCGAACCACAAATGATTTCATATTTTTTCATAATCCATCAAGCTCGATATTAGTTCATCTTTGGACAACATTCACTCCCATTGACACAGAATACAGTACAAAAATTTGGATAATTCATTGCAAAAGCTCCAACCAGCAAACAATTAAATTATTGAAAAATTCCCAATGGAGAATAATGAAGATTTGTATATCTATCAACAAACGGTACTCGTTCAATGTGATCAATACGATATGATTAATTCATTTCCATCATACCATGAATGATATCATCAAGCTGTTATTCAGTCCGCAATTCTGACAATAACATCATTTCGAAATTTCACCATTTAAATTTGTACACTCGTCATCGTGAATAATCAATCGATTTGAAAATGTCGATCAACAATGAACAAAAAAAAGTAACAGCATGGTAACACAGTGATTATTTCTTCATAGGTTTTCATTACCATAGCATATGAATTACGAATTAACAATTTTCAAATCGTCTCAAGTACCTGGAACTGTAGATAATAAATTAGCAACAATATAATAACTCTTAAGTTATGAATGATGGTGATAATACCTTTGGTACATGTACATATACAGAGCAGTAGCACCTTCCGGTCGGAAATTAAACGCTACTTGATGTGCAGCCACGTACATATACGCATTTCCTACTCAACAATATATCTCTATGGAGTCCGAGCAAGTTACTTGCGAAATCTATATTCACATTATAATAGACATGAGTTGGAGAGCGTTGGCGACGTTACCCTGAAAAAGAATATTGAAATTTATACGACATGCACCCGGGATAGAACGTGCTCTTCTCGGATGGAAATTCAAGTTGGAATGATATTTAATTAATGGCTATGTCGTTCTAGTGCCATAGCTCACATAGAGTCGTTTTCGTTTCTACTTGAACGAGAAATTTCATGACATCCAAGCCCCGTACCTACTTCACATTTCAGTCCTGTTTGAGAAATCAAACACTTTTCGTTAGTGGAGATATTCGTTTTTTTTTTTCTTCAAACTCATTCATTAAACTCTCGGATGAATTTCCTTGTTTCAGGCAACAATCGCCGAGTTCAGGTACCACGGGGACATCAACATTGTCCTCATCGGGTCCTGATGGAGAAAGTGCACAAAGTATTGGCATGTATGCTGTGAGTGGCAGCACTTGTGTATCAACATCGGAGAATCCTATTCCGTCGACTGTACCAACTATATCACCCTCTGTGTCATCATCGTCTGATGTCATTAATGTTTCTACTGCGATTGGTGGATTGCCCATCACTAGAAGTGTCTCAGCACCAGCAGGACCAAGGCCTGGTCTCCAAACAAGTACTGCTGGTAGTAGTGCTATGAGTTCAACGAGTCAACGACCAAAACTCAGAAGAAATATGAGCCGCACTGAAGCCATACGCAAGTGAGTATTTAATAATTTCATAGGAACCTCATGTAACAATTTATTATGAACGAACATACTAGTGCTGTACTAATTTTCATATCAAATTTTATGGATATAAAAATAGTGAACATCCATCGAATGATTTCTTGATTATCGTGATTCGCTAATATGAAATTGTTGGTTAATCATTTGGCATATCATTCCAGTTTCCAATTTGAAATTCCCAATGAATCATCGTGGATATCTCCATTATCGTTTGGAAAAGGTGTCTGGGAACATTTTCGTCGGCAAAATGTTGTTCATGCATTGACGCCGAGTGTGGAAAAAAAAACAATTGCAATTCAATTTATATGTCGACTGAAGTGTTCAGTTCCCACAAAAGTACTTCGAAACCTGAGACCATGAGTGCCCACGTTTCATCGATTGTGGGAGGATATCGTAGTTCATGTCGCATCGTGACGGTACATGGTCGATGTCACCAAACAAATGACATTATATACGTGCGAATTTTCCAAACACATCACCGAAGCCGAAAAGATGTTCGGTCCATCCTATATGTCCATACAGAATTGTTATTTTAGTGAATCACATTCGTATGATTCTTTCACATTCGTATTATTCATACGAATGAATCATAATTCAACTTCCCCGAAGGTAAATGATGGAATGGACGATTATTCTTTCATCCTCGAGAAGGAACAGGTTGTTACACTGTAAATTTCTTCATTTTCATGTTCCCAAAACGACGAAGTTTTGAGCCGAATTATACTGGAAGTCGTGATAATGTGAAGGTTAATTGATGTAAATTGGTTTTATTATGATTGTTCATCACATTAGATTTGCTTCTTGAGAGCAATTCACCCTAGTGGAAAACCCTCATTCGTGATAACTGAAATGAACTTCAATTTGTCGACGTTAGATCAATTTAGGATTCATCACCAAGAGCTTTGGAAATGGTTTTGTATACTCATTATGTGTGTCGATAACTTGAAAATGAATCCGCAACTGAATTCAGCCAAGCACAATATCTTCACAACTATTCAGAATAAGAATCTTGGCCTATTGATATCAAAACCTTTATTCACGTCCATACTCTAATATATCAATCATAACAAATACAGTTTTGCAAGAGGTGGTATTTGACTTAATATTTTATTGGATATTACAGATGTAACATGAAACGTTTTAAGACGTATCAAGAATTTCATGTTAAAAAGTGTTATGAAAAATCATGATGTTTCTAAACAAAAGTGGTAAGGAACAAAATTAATCGATCAGATCCTCAAGTGCTCGTGAAAATATATATTGGGGACTTCAAGTTTATCATCGCACAAGTATGTTGTGAATATTATGTGAGATATTTCACACTTCATGATACATAATGGCAGCACGGAATGATGGAAAAAGTCTGAAATCGTTAAATTGTGTTCTCTCATTTCGATATCTCTGTCATGAATCTACGAACATAACTAATAAACTCTCACTTCTGTATTCATGTCCAATACAAATAGTATTTATGAGCACTAAGGAAGACAAAACTCCATCATTACATGAATTTGCAGCCATCATATCACAAACGGCTCCGCCCTCTCTGTTCCCTTTCAACTGATACCATTTTGTTCGTCAATCTGGAAAGAACATCACTTTCATATGGAATAGAATTGATCGAGACACACACACTTGCAAAAGAAATAAACTCATTTCCCCAGCCTTTCGTATTCCCATTTTTTATTCCGAAATATTGACGGGGATGTGATAACTGTCAACATTGCGATGAAATTTTCGAGAATCAGAAATTCGTGAGTATGAAAAATCGAGGTAACTGGTTCAGAGCGACATACTGACAGCCCACTTTGAATAATCAATAAAATTGTTAATAGTACATTTGGATTTGAATAACTGGTAGTTTATCTTGACATTCACCGAACAGTAATGAGCGATGTTGCGTCATGTTGATATCTTTTACATCCACTCGAATTCATGTTAGTCCCCGTTTCACCCAATTAGAAATTAACTTCAGCATTCTCCTGTGAGCGGGATGTGATAGTCTATCCGCACATCTTTTGGATTGAAAGAATATCACCTCTCCAATTTGTCACCTTCTCCCATGTAGCAGAAGCGATGTGATGGGTGCTGATATTCTTGTCGTTATAACAGCTGTATGCTACTCTCTAACTTATTGTTGTAAACAAGGACAACGAAAATTACCCGAGAAATACCATGATATCGCCAATCACCGCAAATGAGATTATTCTATCCTGTCTTTATTTGAACAGAGACTTGAGATGTTGCACATATTGACATTCCGCTTGAGATCATTGTGAATATCTCTCTCATGTTCTATCTCCAGTCACTTTCAAGGCTGTTTACCTGATTATTTTATATTATGGGAGTCTCCATATCAACAATAAATATCCGGGAACATTGACGCTTCTACCACGAACAGTGTAACCAAAGCACGAAAGGTGGAAATACATGCAACGGCAAAATTGAAAAATTGAGAAATATACAGAATCTCATTTTATGACTTAATGAATGTGAAAAGACAGCGAACGCTGCGTTAACCATTCCATTTCAATCTCACATGCAAACTGATTCGTTTATTCTTCTCCTGAATTCGCAAGTTTCATGATTTCTTTATCAATAATTTGAAGAAATTCTTCCACTTGGTTGAAATACAAGTTATGTCGTGATTGGAGAAATAAAAAATTAATAAGTTTTTGCAATGCAATCATCATAACAACATACATCACATAAACCATCAACTTTCTGTGTAGAAAACTGAATTTTTCTCGAAATTTTCTGTTCAACATCATCACCACTGTGGTCAGGCGAGCTCCGTTCTGAACAGTTTCATCACTCCATCTTTATGAAATCTGTTAACGTACATGACAGTTGAACAGTTTGAAAAGTTGATCAATCTCATAATCAGTGGATTGTCACTCCATGTGACTCTGAGAGTCACGAATGTGTCAATAAAAATAATGAACATCGGGAATCATCGATTTCACAGTGAAATTCATAATAAATGAGTCGATCTTCAACGAACTCCTCGAACTACAACAGTTATCTTAGAAATTAACGATTTGCATTGTCACGGATCGGCAATAACATAGCTGTGATTTTCTGATATGAACTGCTTAATGTAATTATGAACAAGAGATTGATGAAGAGTTGCATATTATGGAGATGATCGATGATATTGTGGTGGTATCCATTGCGCAGACAAACGAAAATAACGTTTGGTTGATTCGCCCCATCGTATAGCGATAGGAAAATTTGTTTCATTCTTATAAATTTATTGAAGGATCGGTGAGATGGGAAGTGAAGCTATCACTGTCGAGAACTTTTTGATGATGATCAATATGAGGACATGGATTACATGAGTATTTCTCAGCGGAAAATCGTGGTGAAATCAGTTCATTGAACTTGTTGATGGTGATAGAATATAAAGGAGAAAATAGAATGAAATAGGAGAAACTATGTCTCGAAAGTTTTTCAGTGGAATAGTCGGATGCTTGGCTGTTGCAGAAGGTGGGCGCGGGTAAAGTGATGCTGCGAGATTGGTTTCCTCCAGCTACGATAGTTTACGATCGATCGCTATTATACTCATCCCTTTTCTCGTCCTTTTGCCTGTTCACCGATGAAATCACTGCAGATTCCATCGTGCTCTCGCGGTATTCGACCCTAGCAAAAGCTGGCTCAGCAATTGCAAGAATTTACTGACGACAATTCAACAAATTCTGGAAGTCATTTGAAGATTTTTAGTCAAATCTCTTTTACTTCCAATCTCTTGGAACCATATTGTTAGCACATGATCGAATTTTCTCATACTTTTATGATAGAAATCTCAGTGATGTATTTGAAAATTGACATTTGGATCCTATTCTTATGCTGACCTTCTGTATGAATTGCTTTTTCCAGTTATATTAAAAGAGAAACTGCAACATTTTTTGGTGTGGATGAGGAAACGGAAGCACTTGAAGCGCAACGATGGTTGAATCGTAGGAGACGTATGGCTTCTAGAAAATATGGTGCCCTAAATCCAGAGCATAAGCCACCCGATCCAGACATTACCAGAGACGTACCGGATTCAACGGAAATACCAGAGGTAATTTTACTATTGACGCATTCAGAGATATTCTCAGTTTGAAACTCCGAGCGGAACTAACGCGAATATCAATTTACGAGAAAACCAATACTCATCAATTCCTCAAAACTTTTTCGATCATATTTGTCCACTGTCCACACTCGTTCACGTAATGAATTAAACCTCATAGAATGAATATAGAAGTGAAAGACAAAACAGAGAACACATCAAAATTGAATTCAATTGTAAATCCCAGTGAAAAAATGGAAATTGGTGGCAACACGAATGAAATTCTCTTTTTTTCTTCACCCCCTTGATAAATATTTTTTAAATCGTCCCAAATTTTTTCACCACAAATCCAATACGATTCCCATGCAACAGTACGATAGAGTGAATTGTTGGCTGTCAATTTGGTCTCGAGTGAAATTGTTTCCATTCTTCCCATCCATTTTATTTTCTCTACCTCTTTTTTTTCACAGAATGTAACACTGCGACGATGGCAACAACCAGTGAGAAGGAAAGAATCCGTTGCACGCATGACATTGTCGGGGCTGCATTATATGGTCGAGGTGAGGAATATAACGAATAATATTGTCATAAGTATTGCATTGAAAATAACGATATCATGGGATGGCAAGAGTGTGTCCTAGCAATATATCAGTTCTACTGATGGACTATCTTTGTGACGCTCGGCAACGTCTGTAATACAATAATCAGTATCAGACACATTCTTAAGTCATTTCCAACATCATCCAACATAAATTCTGTATTATATTCAATCACAAACACATCTGGGGAAAATATAGAAACATTGGACGCTTAGCAACATGTTATCAACGACTGCCACCGTTCTCTCCAAACCAACTTTGCCTGCTCATTAACCAAAACCTTAATTATAATAGCTCGTGGCTAAACTAATTTGTCCTGACACATTCCGAAAGGCCACGTGTCCCGAAAGCACTTGGCCCGACCTCACTGGGGGAAGTAAATCTTCCATTAACCTAACGAGGAACCGACAGCTTCCGGACTCTACCTCACTCTCCAAACCGAAACCCCGTTTTCGCCCCTTTTCCTCATTCACATTTCCTCGTTCTCTCATTCTCCCTTCAACTCTCTCATCAGCTACACGAAACCTTTGACTCAGCTTCGAGCACTTGGTTCTCCTATTTTACAACTCGTCCCCTTGATCGTTGGTGACCCATCGGAATTTCTCCTGAAATCAATTAGTTCAATTACTTCTTGATGGATTATTTGCAAGATTTCATTATTTCTATATATTCTAACGTATTGCTCATCTGCTCATTCTGGAAGTTGAACAGCAATATAATTCTGTTCGGAAGATTAGTCACTTCACTATTTCTATTATGTTTTAAAGAAAAAACAAAGACTCATGACAATGACAACAGTCGTAAAAACTTTTAATCAATTCCATGTGCGTAGCATGACAATATTCACAGTTTAAACTTGAAACTTTCTATACAAAGATTCATTACGAAATTTACATAAAACAGTTGTATGCATTTAAATAAGTTGAAGGTGAGGATGAGGCGACGAAGTTACGAAGCAGGACGGTTTGCTAAATGTGTGGAAAAAATTCAGGGGATCGAGTAACTAAAAAAATTTCATTCACAACAGATTATATTTTCATTTTACATATTCTTCTAGTTTGATGTTCCTATGTATAGTTAAAAAACTCAATGATAAGTTTGTGCTTTGGATTACTAGGTGATGGTCTTTGATAAATTGCATTATAAACATAATGAAAGTCAAAAATTCTGGTGAAACTTTGAATAATTGACTTGCAGAACTTGACTGTTCCTTGAAGAATTTTGTATGGGAATTTTGTTCGGAGGTAATTGACATGAAGAAATTCTGTGATATTTGTGTCAAAATCTTAACAAGAGGATGTTAAGATGTTCCAAGTTTCGATGTCATAAAAAAAAACGTAAGATTCGAATACTGAAAACATCACACGTACATTTCTATTCTTACTGTCCATAATCCAATAGTCAAACGAAAATTTTTTGCTAATTATAATCATTTCCATACCATACTACCCATGATGTTAATACGAAAAAAATCGAAGAATCGTACTTCACGGTTCCATTTGTCAATTGATATGATGAATTAACACATAGACCCGTAATGGAACTGTATAACTATCTAGCAAAGTGACTTCCACTTCGTAATTAAAAATTTTTTTACTGACACCGCGATATTTCTATATCTCACAATGTATGTAGCACTTCGAATAATTCATCAAATTTCTTTTAAACTAAAAAACTTTCAAGCAAAATTATGTTGCAGTTGTTTTCTCAAAAAGCTTTTAACATTAATTATATTTAATGTATACATGTGATAATAGCAGCGATATTCATACAATAATTTCGTTTCAGCCGTACAGTTCGGGTTTATACAGTTAATGTTGACCACAATATGCAATGCTGACTGTGGATGATGAGAGAAATGCAATAATCTAATTGGCCTTTGATCACCAAAACGTCATGGATATATCTCTGACAATTCATACCCTTTTTGATATCCACAGTGTCGATGATGAAACATAACATAACCATCCTATTCATATTCGCAAATTTAAAATGACTCTTGCATTGAATGAGCATATCTGATAGATCATGAAGAGAATGGGTGTGAAAATGAAACTACATAACCTAACTGATAGTCTCTGTCAGCAATACCTGGTAACTCAAAGCCCAATAACAACGGCTTATAACTCTTTGAATGTATGCAGAGAAAGCAATTAGTAAATTGGTATTTGAACACAACATTCTTTCTATTAGTAGCCTGAAGCACGTTCCGGTATAATTGCTCAATCGAAATGAATTTTCTCGGTAGTACTGCCATCAGATTGCACTGTAAATTGAAGTCTAGCGTACTCCTACGACTATTTTTCCCCATTCCGTGATGCACAGTACATGTTCATTCAAATGAGTATACAGTTATAGATTAAAAAATATTCAATTTTATATGAAAGAAAAGAAAATAAAAATAGGTAACAATAAGTATATCAATGTATGCATATTTGTGACGGTTTTACATTACATTTTCATTCTTACTTTTTTCCATTTTATTTATATATTCATAAATTTCTTTTCTGTTGCCATGCTCATCATTCTCATGTTTATTGCACAGCGAAACCTTATTGACTTTCAAATTCTTGTGCTGGTTTTGCCTCACGGAAACAGGGGAGAGATATCATGACCTCTACCATGTCTATACGTCATTTCAGGGATATGAAACGCGAATACGGAAAAACTGGCTGATTATTCCTGTATGTACTACCACTCCACCTTGTCCCTTTGTATATACCAGTGACTGCAGGGTAGAAAGTTAGCAAATAGTGAAAAAGTAACGCTTTTCGTTGGACTTGAAATGCTTTTTTTCCAGACGAAAAAGTTCCAATGGATATGCATTGACGGTGGGCTTTATAAAAACAAGCAATATACATATTGCACAACTTTTTATATTAGAAAATGTAATGCAATATAGCTGTGTGTCTGACAGAGAGAAGAAAATGTGAATGCGAAATGTCGCTAGAGAATGAGGTAGAAATAGAGAATGGTGCTACAAGAATATGGGGAGGAGGGGTGAACAATTATTATTGAGTGGCTCTGAGGTAATTGCTCGCTATTGTCGTCACCAGTATGGTAAAGGTACCAAAGCCACAGGAGAGACAGAGAAGTCGCTAAATTGAATGCACCACTTGGGCTCTGTTATGTGATCAGAGCAGAAAGAAATACCACGAAGGTTTAGTTTCAATCAATTTCATGGTGGACATTTTTATTTATTTATTTGGTTAAGTTGACGAAGAAATAAATAATTCACACATAAGAGGAGTACAAAGTTACATCGATGGCCGTGAAATATATTTTAACTGGTACATCTGATTTCAAAATCTGCAACAATCATCCTTGAATTATTCATCGTAAAATTGATTTGTAGACTATCAAATAGATATTCTTGTATCTACGACATCTGTATCGCTATTATATGGGGAGAGTTTGTCAGTTCCTATTTCCTTGACGGTTCCTGGTATTATACAAATTCACGCGGATTATTGGAGCTGGAAAGTTGATGAAACTTCCTTTCGATAATTAATATGAAGTTCCGAAAGAACCGAGAATCGAATTTCTTCTCATTATTTCATTATAAGTAATAGTGAAAATATAAAGTATCGATCATTGAAAGTTATTGTGTGCATTCAACGAAGTTTGATCAACAGTTGTTTCTCTTCATATATGTTCACTAAGAGATTCATCATTTTGATAATGGAATTGCTGTAAATCTTTTCAACTGTGCAACACGAGTTAATTACTCTTTAAGTAATAAATCATGATGAAATTTTATTTGTTCAATTGATGAAATCTATATCTCACATTTTCGTGTATATCTGATTTATACATCAATGAATACTCCACTTTCTCTACTATTTACCACTTTCCAAGTGTTAATCTGTAGTGCTGATTGGCCTAAAACAAATGGATTGTTCCCACAAGTACACGAATAAGTGAATTGCGGACGTTTTTCCATTAGATTGAGATGAATGATTTTTCATATCTATGTTCTATCGCTAGTTGAGTACTCCTAGAGACATTTTTCATCATTCCTGGCAGTGTTTGGGTGAGAATTTCAATGGAGACATCCTGATCAATTCATATATTGGAGAAGAATATCACTTGACCAATATTCCAGTACTGAAAATGATATACTGTTCACTTTTCCTTCAAATGTATCCGAAGACTTTATTATGGTCCTGAATATGTGTATTACCGTCGGTTTTCGATGTCAATACGCTTTGCGAGAACATTTACAGATGGTAGGATGAATTAACTCAATCAAGATAGGCAAAGATGGTCATTATTATGAATCGCACAGTCTAGTATACTGTTTCGATTTTCTATGAATATTACTTGCAGTGCGTAGGACCAATTCATGAACTGTCCTTCAAGAATATTTTTTTTTTCCATTTGTCAATATATATAAAGCTCAGCAAATGAAAGCTGGTGAACAATTTCGAATCACTTTCTCCTCTGATTCTGGCAGAGGAAATTGATGACTAATTGAAGTGAAAGGAAATTTATGACAATATCTGTTCAAATTGCATTGAACGAACTCTAAAATGGGATAAGTACTGAAAACTAGAGCTCACATTACAAACGATTGTTTTCTCAGACAATTATTTTCGATGAATAATATATTGGGACTACCGACATGAAAATGTTGTCGATAAAGGAACTATATCTAAAATTATTCTTGTAAAACAAATGTACTGTAAATATCTCAACAATCTACAATTACGAACAGATTGAAGACATTTATGGCTCGATTGAACGGTCTAGTAGGAAAAAAAAAACAAAGTTTCAGATGTTAAGTATATCATTTGCAAACTATCTGCATTGAATTCCATGAAGATTTATCGTTTTCTATACGCTATCGAGGGAGAGTAGCTTTCCGAATAGAACTCACTCTTTTCTGTCGACTTAAGATGATGTCCCAAGAACCAATTAACTGATTCGAATTGAATTTCCCCCAAGTGGTGAAGAGCATAAAAATGATATCATAGAAAAATCAACATGACCTTCCATTTGCCCCCCATTCAAATATTAATCATCATGACATTATGAAGGAGAGTAACTTTCACAGTTTCAATACTTCGGAGGTAAAAGAAAAAAAGTCCACAGGCCAATCATTGTCATCACCGATATTTCAAGATGGTCTATAATTTTCTTGATGAAGTTCACTTATTATTGCACATGTTTTTGTGGAAAGGTTCTTGATACCAACCACGCAACTTCCATATTTATAAGTGTTTCGGTCATTGCTTCCATACATTCCTGTAGTCCAAAGTACGACGGATTGCAAAGTATCTAAAACAATCGTATTCTAACCTCTTACAATATCCTTCTTGCTAACCCACCAATGACATGAATCCACTTCTCAGCATATCCATCTGATACCCCGATAACCCACGAACCACAATAATCATTATTCAAATTATCACAACTGATGATTTTCTGCTTGCAGACTCTGACACGACAACGACCACGTGAGAGATCAATGACACGACCCGAATCTCGTAGTTTTCCACCTAGTGTAGCATCCACAACGTCACCAACGGAAGCAAGCTCCACAGAAAATGTCGATCACGATGAGCACACTGCCAATGAGGATGAAGAAGAGGCGACATTTTTTCAGCGACCACCTTTGCCACCTCAAACCACCATTACTCATCAGCAACCACCACAAATCCTGATGGATCAAACCACATTGAATACCGTCAAGGACGATGAGGTCACGTCCTCGAACACCGAACATTCTGATAATGCGAGCCGTGCTCTGGGTTGTACCATTGACGGTGAAAATCCTGAGGAACTTGTTAGGTACGTTAAGAATAAAAAAATAATTCCCTGAATCATTCATTTCTATGCACACCACACATAATTTTTTTTCACGGAAAAACTGAATCACAATCCCGCAATACGAAAATGACGAAAATATTTGAGACGTCAATCGAATGAAGCCACCTTCAATTCTATCACAGAGCATCGGTATTTGTATATTGACACTCATTGTATCTGCAATCCCTCCCTGTGTATGAAAAAAAAAGATTTTTACCGGAGTATAGATTTGCCATGTATGAATGATGATGAATAACATGAATAGCAACGATGATGAATAACTGGAATACAGTGTGACCACCCCTCCCATCAAGTGGTAGACTACGATTAAAACTCGAAGAATGATGATGTGAAGAGTGAGAGGAAAAAAGTTATTTCGCAAGTGGTGCACAAAGTATTGAAACGAAAAAAGATATGAAAACACGAAAATGCTGAATTGCCTAACAGTATTTGGATATTGATTTCATATCTAATTTGCCGTACAGGTTTACACCACAAAAGGACGACAGAACATCAATTGATGGGACACAACAAATTAGAAGACCGCGTACAATCACGAGGGACCATTACACATCAAGGTAAATTTATTCAGCGTTATTTGTTCTCATACATCAATATATGGAATGGCCATGTATGTAATCAGTTAATGCATTATGAATTCAAGTTTATTTCAATTTGAAATTGCTCAAACAACATTTTGCTGAGAATACATTCACATCATGATTTACGATTTTCAATTGTATCTGCACTTTATCGCTAAACATTAAATTCGCAGCACTTTGATTTGCCAATAAAGGCGGTAGTCTGCTTCAAATAGATTGCATCTATCGTTAATGAGAAAAGCATTTACAGAACGACGAGTTGGCACAGGTCACGGAATGATCCAAGACGAACTGATGACATGAGATTAGTATCGGGTCAACAGCAACAACATCATCTGCCGCAACAGCAACAACAGCAGCAACCACAACGCGAAGAGAATATTATTCTAACGCGAGAGATGACAGGTGGAACGAGGATATCACCAAATACAATAGATCGAGTATTTGATAATAGCAATCGACGACAATATGGCATGGGGATCGTTGGAAAATTTTTTGGGTTAGTTGATTATTCATAATTTATTCAGAGACATGCACATATATGTTCATAAAATATATGGATGATTAATTAGATAAAAGAAATGAATGAATACTCAATGTTGATGTTGAGACAGTCAACTTGGTCCTGATGCATAGCAATAAGAGGGTTGAATGGCACGTCGCGTGCAATTGAACGTCAATATGTTGGTTGGTGTACGTCGGTGGTAGTAGTGGTTCTGATGGTATAGGGGAATGGTAAAAGCTCGTAATACAACATCGACCTCATTTGAGTGAAAATGTTAACGTGCTTGTTGCGTGCGTAGCGTAAACTGAAACGTTCGCACCTAAACATTGTCCTCTTTTGAAAATATGTGGAATAGTGATGATGTGTATGTCATTATATTTATTATATAGAGATACTAATTTTACAATGAGTTACTGAAATTGAATTTAGAAAAGTGAACTCATATTTGAACAAAGATTAATCATATTCTTTCCTATACCATATTTTTCTAGGATTTCGTCTATGTCAACTTGATTACGTTGAACGCATACAAATGTAACACGAGAAAAAAATTACATACTGTAGACTACATTATTGGGAGGATCACAAAGGCATTTTACTTTGGTTGTTGACAGGATCAAATGATTAATTCTGATCAAGGCAACATTGCAACGCTGCCGAACAAAGCTCTTTGCTACCCATAGTGTTGTGATTACTAATTATGAGAAAATCTGCCATTAATTTTGAAGCATGATTGAGATATAAAATGACTGAGTTTCCATCAAGATACGTAATTTTTTAATGCCTGTCTCAAACTTTCAATGAGAATACTTTTAAATTGATTATGACCTTTCTCTCGCCTAGGCACATTTCGGCTCTGCCTGTTCTTTTTCAATAATACCACTCTCAAATATAACGCTGGATCTCTACTTTATAATTCAATTTTATCTTTTCAAATGCTCACAAAGGTTGTAATCATGTCAACCATCACGCTGGAAGTGATCTCGCTTAGAATTTCAATGTTGTTGCAGCAGGAATATTGATTTCGTTCTCTAGACGAATTCTTTATGTAATATTTCGAGGAACATATAGCAATTTGTTGGAAAGGTCCAAGTTTGAGTTATCTCTACGTTAGTTCCAGATTTTCATGGCGTGAATAAAACTACATTCAAATGAGTATGTTCAAATTTTATTGTCATTATTTTAATAACAGGAGGTCATTCCGCCAAAGTGTTGCACACAAACCTCATGTGAGAAAGCAATTGGATGACATCGAGGACCATCGGCCTTTCTTTACATATTGGATAACAACTGTTCAAGTGCTCGTGCTAATTATTTCATTGGCATGTTACGGCTTCGGTCCCATCGGTATCGATCTCGATCACCGATCTGGTTTGGTGAGTATGAGAAATCCAATAATCCTACTTATGAAAATCGATCATATTCTTATTTACTCTTGTCAATTATCGTTCAATTTCACACAAAATACGATAGAAACACCGCGAAAATTTAATCGATGATGAAACTGAAACTACCCATTCTATACAATCATTCGTAATGATATTCACAATAGCAGAAATTGGAAAAACAGCGACAATCGAATGAGATGGATCTAATAATGGTTAATTGTCAGGTTCTCGTGACAAGTCTTTCCTTACAACAAGTGGATTACCAGGAGCCATCCAACTTTTGGATAGGCCCAAGAGCAGCCGACCTAATTCACTTGGGTGCGAAGTTTGCGCCCTGCATGCGACGAGACATCAAAATTCTCAAAGAGATTGACGTGTGGCGGGAACGGGAGCGTGACACGGCTTGTTGCATTAGAAATGATGATTCGGGTTGTGTACAATCGAGTAAAGCTGATTGTTCAGTGAGTTTTTCCATTTATTCAATATCTAAATGCACATTCATTCTCATATCTAACACGTCCACAATCGACACATATCATGCATCAATTGTCCGTCTATATAATTCAATTATTTCTCATGCATACCAACTGGTCCGGGGAGTGAGATCGACAGTCACAGTGAATGAAGTAAATAAAATATCATTATAACATCACGCCCCTATATTCAATTAGATGCATAGATTATTCGTTAAGCTGACACGATCGAATCTGTTCCATAATATGCCAGGCTGATTATTTGAACTGATTCGCAGAATACAATTTCTACATGGAAAAAATGGGGTCCGGGCGACAGTGGACCTGGCGGAAGAATAAGTGGTTCAGTGTGTGGCTTGGATCCAAAATTTTGCGACGCACCAGCAAGTATTGCACCTTATGAATGGCCAGATGACATCACCAAGTGGCCAATTTGTCGTAAAACGAATCCATTCAGTCAACGATTCAGGTATTTAAATTTACACAAATCTTCATTATGAATATTCCGGATTCATTCGAACTCAATTGTATTATTAGGAGTAACAATGGACGGGCACAAGGAAATAATAACTTCCCAATTGGACGTTACAAAGATAAAATGGCAGAACATATGGTATGCGAAGTCATTGGACACCCTTGCTGCATTGGAATCCATGGAATGTGTAGAATTACTACAAAGGAGTACTGTGACTTCGTCCATGGATATTTTCATGAAGAAGCATCGTTATGTTCTCAAGTCGAGTGTCTCCATGATGTGTGTGGAATGATACCTTTTCTACATCCCGAATGGCCCGATCAATTTTATCGGCTATTCACTGCAACATTTCTTCATGCCGGGTACATTCCAGATAATTTAGTCTGCTCTAGATTACCTGACAAAATATTCTGACAGACATAATCATTTTGTTTATAGAATTCTTCACCTTGCCATCACTCTACTTGTTCAGTATTATTTAATGAGGGATCTCGAGAAATTGACGGGATCTCTGAGGATTGCCTTAATATATTTCACGGGTGCATTATCTGGGAATCTTGCAAGTGCCCTATTTATCCCGTACAGAGCTGAGGTAAATATTCAGCTTCGATCACCTATTATTAGTGTGAAAAAATGATGTCCTACGTATCATAAGATTTGTTCGTACCGTACTGCCATTGCTCATCTACCCCGTGTTAACTTCCTTCCCAGCATAAATATTTCAAATCAACTATCGACATGCAATCAACTATTTGTATTGATTCCACATCATGAAATTAAGTCTACTCGTAGTTACTCTTCATGCACCAGTCTGAAAGTGGAAAATAATGATGTTGATATACGATAGTGCAATTATGAATAACAACTTCAATTAAACTTTGAAGTTGCTAATGAACGACGTACCGTGCAATTAAAAAGTGATGATTGGGTGTTGTTTCACAGGTGGGTCCAGCTGGTGCTCACTTCGCCCTGCTAGCCACATTGGTTGTTGAAGTTCTCAATTCTTGGCCGATGTTGAGACATCCACGACGAGCGCTTGCCAAATTAATTTTAACTCTTGTTGGATTTCTTATTCTTGGTATATTGCCATGGGTTGATAACTATGCCCATCTCTTTGGTTTTATTTTTGGTTTTTTAGCGTCCTATGCCCTAATGCCATTCATCTCATTTGGCCATTACGATCGACGACGCAAAATACTACTTATCTGGATATCTCTTCTATTAATATTTGGCCTTTTTGCCCTGTTACTCACTTTATTTTATAATGTACCAGTGTACGAGTGTGAATTTTGTAAGCTATTCAACTGTATTCCATTTACACGTGATTTTTGCGCATCACAAAATATTAATTTCAAGAGAGAGGAAGCGGTCGTATGACATACGGGGCCGCGGTTACCAGTCGAGCGCCAAGTACCGTTCGGCCCCCAAAATTACGCTCATCCTTACGCACATGACTACGTTGAAGTTATAATGATGAATAACAAACAAGAGCGCATTGAAATCATCTCCGTTACAATTGTCACGCTTCTTCGCAACGCGGTCGTGTTATCAAGTGAATAAACAAAGCAAAAATTAATTAATAAAAAAACATATTTAATTAAATGGCACACTACAATTTGAATTATAGGCCCCTGGAGTGGATTGAACATACTCAGTAAATTTCACTCCATGAATTAATCAATTGTAAATATATAATCAAAGGGAAATTATACAATATTTATCAAATAATCACACTCGACTTTTCCCATTACTGCCATTCAATCTATTTACTGAAAGACAAAATTAAATCAAGTGAAAAACATGGACACCATGATTGATCTGATATGTGGTGTGACTAAGGTAAACCAGATGAATAAAATACAAATTAAACAAAAAACAATGCCTTAAAATTGATTCATCGAAACTCATCGATGGTTGATGAGCATGAAGAATCGATTGTAAATCTTATATGGCAGTGTAAATAACACAACTCCAGCTTGAGCAAGCAACGGGATTGTGAGCTTCATTGATGACAATTTTTAATCATTATTTTGTGTTGAAAATTGAAAAATGAGATGGTGAAGAAATTGTAAATAAATACATTCTTCTCAACAGTTTATGAAATTGAGATGTGGATTCGACTTCAATGTGACTTTGATTGAAATGATCGTTTCTCAGAGTATATTGTTTTCACTGGGAACGATTGGATGGCTCTGCATGACTGGGAAGGAGTGAGAGACTTCAATGCAAAAATGACTCGAGAGTTTGACTTTTGATGAACAAATATGATGTGACTATGGAGTGACAAATTTTCATGCCCATGAATCATTAATAAATTTTTTTTACAAAGAAACAATAAATTGCGACTTAACGTGGTGGGATAAAAACACGATTATTCTCTAATCTAATTAATTATTAATTCGTATGAATTGTAAATAATGTAACACGAGAAAAAAGTGAGTGAACGAAGAGACAAACCATAGTATTAGTCACGGACGAACAAAGTTAATTCGTCCGTGCAATCGAAAGTGACTCGAAAGCATTTAGCTAAACTACTGTAACAACATGAATGTGTATTTTATTATAAAAAAAAAATGAAAAAAACAAAAATAAATCATTGTGGCAATTGATACATGATTGAAAAATGAAGTTAACATCAACAAAGAAGACTCAGAAAAACTGATGCCAACTGAATTCTCGTTACAAGATGATGTAATTTCTGTGTACATAACGGGTAATTTATAGGAGACAAACGTATGAACACGATATGGAACTAATAGAAGTGATGGTGCATGACGAATTATTCAATTCGTGAGGATTCATTGGCGAAAATGAATGAAGATATGTGCCACGAAATGGGAATCAGGATGATCCACAGCATTTAGATTATATAACTGGATGTAACTTGTAAAATACAACATTGCCGTCTCGACGTCATGGCATAAACCCCTAATGAATCATCATATTACATGGGACATCCTATACGGATTAAACAGTGCGGTTTCTCCCTTGAACACGGAATACAAATAAAATATAACACATAAAAAAAAACAATAAGACTACATTTAAGGATATAAGAATTGACATTCATTATAGAACAGTGTACAGAAGTTAAAAAAAAAATAATAAATGAAATAATGGATTCAAATCATGGTCCTTGGGATTAATTCTTTCGTCACTCATGTACCAGATAAGCATACACAATCCATCAGAAATACACACTGTTTTATGTGTAATTATTATTTGCTATCAAAGTTAAATCAATTTACGTTTCACTTTTTTATACTTCCAACCTCGGAGAAAGAGAGAAGACAGAAGAAGATAAAGTTGATATTGTATGAAGAAAAGAGTATCACAATGTGAAATGGAGCTTTGATCGATCAAGGTTTCAAATAAGACACGAAAGAATTTTTCCCAACAATCACCTCGAACATTCAAGAAATAGAATTTGAATCCACATGAATTAAATACAAGAAAATAAAATATCTTCCTTACACATCATGCATCCCTGTATACATACCCTCCCTTGTAATCATTACATGTGAATAATGGAAATTTCTCGAGAGAAAAATATAGATAAATCAATCAATCAATGAGTAAGAAAAAAAATAACGAGAAAATGTATGATTCACATCATACAGGAAATATTCTTTCATACATTCGAAATTTACACACATATATAACAAAATTGAACGTTCATTACAACGGTATATGCTATTTCGAAATTCTTGTATCGTTTGGAAGTATTACCCTTGGTGATTAAATATTGATGTGGCATTTGTCATTTGTATCATTATTATCATTTCTTCCATTATCATTTATTACCGCGTATTATCACAGAGTCTTAATTTGAAGAGCAGCAAAAAATAATGCGGACAGATATCGGGGCGTGCTAAATATGTATAATGTTAATATACGATACATTCGAAACTTTGTGATAACGAAACAAAATAAAATAATAAACACAAAAAAAACATTTTTCCGAGTTTACCACAGGGACAAAGAGAAGGAGCAAATGTGGCAATGTCGACAAGTAACATATTGTTATTTATTGTAAATGTGTCATAAACCATAGCATGCATAAAGAACAAAAAAATGACGAAATAAAATTGAAAAACTTATTCAGTATTTCTATATCAGTTGTGACGCGGTGGAATGATAAACCATTCATATACTTTGAGGTGAATGTTAAAATGAAAATAAATCCAAATAGTGTTGCATCTACTTTTACGATCGTTACAGAATAAATCTCGATGGATCATCAAATACAATTCTTTGTTCTTGATGAAGTCTCATTTGGTAATTGTTTGTTCAGTAGTATACATAATGGACCAAAATTTCGGAGTTTGCTTCATGCACATTCCACCACGGCCAATTGGTGTTATTTTTCTGTATACCCTTATAATGTATAATGCGCAAATATAAATCAATATGACAGTGAAGTGATTGACGAGAAGAAAAATAATAAAAACACTTCAAAAACGTAATCAAGATGAATTTTGAATTATTATATGTATCATCAACTGTATCAACATCATATATTTGTATAAAATAATTTTCAATAAGTACTGTCACAGCTTCATTGATTTCATTCATCAATATAAATGAACATGGCAGAAATTGTCTAACTAAGACTTGCCAGTGAATATGGCAAAGAATTTGAATGTTTGACTCTTCTCTGCATTTCTCGAACGTTGCAATTGTTTCATTCGTTTAAATGCTCTCCATTCTTCACGATTTTGCGAATTGGCCGGGCCCCAGTCGTGAACTGGTTGGAAAACCTAGAAAATACACTCAATCCATATCATCGACGATTACAACTGTGAATTTTCATGCGAAACTTACAGTAGCCATTAGTTGTGGCACATTTTTTATGATTGTAACGATGAAAAGAACAATTAATAGTGCTACTCCCAACGCTAGTATTGACCAACCTATCACTAAATTGGGCATTAAGTTAGAGTCAAAATCAATGATTCTGCAACGCGAGTGTTTATATACTGATGCTCGAAAATTATTTACCATTAGCAAATGTCGGAAAATATTCATTATTATACTTCAAGGTGTTATTGACACCAAGAAATTTATGAAAATTCCCAGGAGACCAACAGGCGTGACGAAACCCCAACATATACGCCAAAAAACTGATGGTCTCTTCCCCATCATGAATTCTATGTCATCCATGAAATTATCCACCCCTGATTCAATATGGTTATCAACGCATTACTCGTTTGTGATAATAAAACAATCAAAATATTCATATAAATATTATAGAATTGAACATCACCATAAACCCATGAAATTGCGATTACTTCTGTCGTTGCTATGACCATGGTTATGAAAGTCCCAGCAAAAAAGTCGATTAAAGTCACCATATATTGGCCAGCCTGTCAAAAAATTTAGATAACTACAAAGTACTCGACTGGAAAAATTCGGCAACATATTGAAATGGAATAAAACAGAAGATGACTTCACCGGAGTACAATAAGAAATCCCAACGGAAAATCCAGCGACTGAAATGGCTAACATAACTTTCCAGATTGAAATCGATGGAGCCTGATCTGTAATAACACTAATAATGATGTTACAAAGCGCAACTGAGGTTCCAATACTGATAATGAACAGCATTAGAAAGAAAAACACCGCGAAGAATGATGGTAATGTCGAAAATCTTGATAATGCTTCCGGATAGGAAATGAACGCAAGCCCTGTGCCAGTTCTAACAATTGTATCAAAATCGTCACGTCCAAGCTCATACGCCAAATTTCCGAGTACTCGGAATATAGTGGCGGCTGCGAGTAGACTGGTGCCTAGATCAAGAGTAGTAACAATCATTGCGTCCCTGGAATTGTTATAATATATTAGAAATATACTTCCCAAAATTCGACATAAATAACAAATATAAAATAGTTATTTCATTTCCACCTCGTTACATTATGATGAAATTTGTTGTACGAGGAGTACATCGTAACACCACCAATACCCACACCGAGAGGAAAAAATGTTTGAGTTATAGCTGCATACCAAATTGAAGGTTTAACTAATTCACTCCATCTTGGAGAAAATGCATGAACAATCCCATCAATTGCACCATCCAACAAGATAGTTTTGACGAAGAGTCCAATCATGATTGTATAAGGGAATAATGCAAAGAAATACGCTGCCTTTCCTATACCCTTGATACCACGAAAAACCACAACAAAAATCGTGGTCCAGCATGCAAAGAGACAAAGTACTAATTGCCATGATGGTAAACCCAGACCGTTTTGAATGCTCTCCTCTTTCAGAACCATTTTTCTGCAATGAACATTAAAATCAACAGTTTTTCAATTGCCTTCTACCCATCTCCAAATGAATTTAAGTAATAATTAATGTAAGGAATCCAAACAGGAAATATAATTCTGAACTGCTTCTTGCAACCGTCAAATTATCCCCAGATAACTTATTCGATACGCCAGCAGCAAAACACTCATCACCCCATTCATCTTGAAAAATAGTCCAAGGTAAAGGTGACATGAATGATGCTATCAAGTAGTACAGTATCAATGCCGTCAGGCTGCTGTAATAAGTTTGAACCAAGAATACTGATACTATCGCTCCATATCCGATTCCTTGAACAGATATGGATTATTATATGACACTCGATATGAAAAGATAGTAGATAGATCATTCTTGAAGAAATAGACTTTTGTTACAGAGGTCATCTCCGAAGTGATTTTCGGTATTTTCTCCGACAGAAAAACAATCATTTCAACAAATGAGATGGGAACTCGTATGCCAAAGAATACTATTACATAATCTTTTATACTTGCTCTTCTGATTAAAATCCAACGAAACGCAATGCTAAATGTTGATTTATTGATTGTATACAGTTATGTGTCGTCAAACCTAAAAACTATTGATAGATGTTCTATCAGATTGATAAAACTCTGAAGATTGTTGAATTCCTTCTACTTCATCATATAAACTTCTTCAGATACTTTGAGTTCTACTAGAGCGTATTCCTTAAGTTAATATTAGTTTCGACACTCTACTCCAGTTTTTTTCTCAATTTGGTTGGATCATCTCATCATGAATGATGTTCATGTGAATAGTTAATCAAATTCTCAGAAGAATGGTGAAGAATGCGAATTAAATGATTTGAACATTGGAATGAGTTTTTCAAGCCCAACTTAAAATCCTAATGAGGATCACCTCAGGATGCTCCTAGTGAAAAATATTTCAGTCTGTATACATCTCTCATCAATCGGTGCATTACGTAATGTTATATCACAGATGGTACAGTGATTTGGTGTTACGTTTCATGCTGAGTATTATACGTGTGGTTACTACCAATGCTGTAACTTAGCATTTCAACTATTACAAGAACGAATGCAGACAAAAACATATTCAGAGAGTGCACTTAATCTCATAAAAGCTGAATTCTAAACGGAACTAACAAGAGATGAGGAAATCATGTTTCATAGTTTGAAGGATTATAAGAAAAATATGGAAATACCTGTGGCTACTGCGGCGTATGAGTAGGTCATAACTTTAAAACTAATTGTGAAAATTACATCAGAGATGTTCACTGAAACTGCATTGTCTCTTCCATTATTTTTATGATAATAACATGATTGAGGATAAATACCTTTGAATACTGGTGACATGGACCATATTTCAACATATGATCGACTGGTGAATTGGCCGATCAGTGATTCCATGTAGTACAATGGTTTGCCACCAATAATGAGAACTGTTAAATATGCAATCAAAAATGCACCTCCACCATTTTCGTATGCAGTATAAGGAAATCGCCAGACATTGCCCAGACCAACCGAGAAAGCTATACATGACATCAAAAATTCGAGGGAATTTCCCCATTCAGCTCTATTCGAATATTTCTCATCTGCAGGTGGTCCCGATACCTGATTACGCGTTAAAAATGTAAAATATTCAATATCATTCATTACCAATACGTTCTGCTCGATACTCATCTATCTATTTTGTTCCCATTTCACTTCTGATGTATCAAAACTTACCCCATCAATTTTATTACCAATATCCTTGGATTCATCTGGTGAGCTCCCAGCACAATCAGAATTCTGTTCATTTTTAAAACACAGTCAGTTCAGATTCAATTACATCAACAATGGAATGTTTCTCTAGACGAATTTATTTGAATCAACACACCTCTGTCACCATTTCTCATTCCCAATATGGAACTTTCAAGAGCAACTCAGTTCTAAATTTTTTATCTGAGATGAAGATATTTATTGTTTATGCCATCAAGTGGACGGTCAAGAAGGAACTGAATGTATGAAATTATGCTCTGTAAATCACAGACATCCAATTGTAATATATAATTCTCAAGGTCATTTTTGCATTTTTAACGACATTCTCACTTGAGTGCATCAGCGAGCATATTTTATTGCCAATAAGAAATATTGAAGACAACTGCGAATTAATTTTCAAATACGAGTATCTTAAAAGAAAAGTTTATTAGCTAAGTGATGTAATATGGACACCAGACACTTTCGATAGTTGACATCGATACGACGGCATGATAATTTCTATATAATCTTTCATGCTAATCTTGAATTTTGTTCATTTATCCAGAGTCAGGGACTGAAATTCAGTAATGTGATTAGGAGATATTCATATCCTTCGCGTAATTCCATCAATTGCATTGTTTTTACAAAAATAAACCTTTCATGTGCCTTGAGTTTGATCAAACATTTGAGATGCTGCTTCAAAAGCATAAACATGAAAAGTGATGCGAGTGCAGGGGCATTCGGGAGTTATTTTTTTTTTCAAATCAAAACGTATCTGAGAGTTTACGTGTCTGACAAAATATTATCTTCTGGAATGATGTTCGTGTTTGATCAAGAGACAATGTGCATATCACTTCATAAATTATATTGTGATCCGATAACCAAATATTGTTGCACATCGTTCTATTCTCGTGAAAATTCAAAATGTTAGCGCCATAATCTGTTTCTCAAAACGTTTTTGTCTCCTATGTCGATAATATTGAACACTACATTTTCACATGGCTCTAACTAACAATACGTGTTACATTCTCCAAGAATGTATAAAATATGAATTAAAATTCAAGTTGGATGCTTCATATTCCTACACTCGGATATTCTATTATCAATTGTGTGAACATTCTTCAATTTTTCATGCGTTTCTCAGAATGGTGTGACGGATAACATCGAGTTTCGACCAATCGGAGTGGGAATCATAAAGAAATGTTCATTTTCGAGAGTAACAATCGATACCACGAACAATCGATTAGAATGATTCTCCATCTAAGATTAACCTCAAAAAGTGACGATCAAGAACGATTGTTTAGGAATAGTCATGATGCAAACATAAGATATGACGGATAAGCGAAAGATATTGATTTGCGGGGACGTTGAAGGGCACTTCAAATTATTATTCTCAAAGGTTGAATCGATAAATAAAAAAAATGGACCCTTCGATTTATTACTATGTGTTGGAGATTTTTTTGGTAGAAATAATCTTGAGCTGGAAGTATACAAAAATAAAATGAAGAAAATTCCACTGTCAACATTCATTATTGGTCCAAATAAAAACACATACATACAACACTATCCTGATCTAGATGGATGTGAAATTTGTGAAAATATAACATATCTTGGCCGACGAGGACTCTATAGCGGCGATTCAGGATTGAAGATAGCATATATCAGTGGTATCGAATCGCGAGATGAAAATCTGCCGGATGAAATTAGAATCACTGAAAATGATGTTGTATCGCTCAGAAACTCTTGTTTGAAAGGCCAACCGAGCTTTCGAGGTGTTGACATTTTATTGAGCTCTCAATGGCCTATGAATGTTACTACAAACGATACTAATGAGCCCAAAATTTCATATAATGGCTCAAAATTGATCGCATGGCTCGCGGCCCAAGTCAAACCCAGATATCATGTTAGCGCTCTTGAAGGACTCCATTACGAACGTCCACCTTACAGGTATGAAATATATTCATCCTCTGAGTTTGATTCCACGTTATTTCACAGAATTCAATTTGGAACTATCATGATTCGTTCTAACTTCCAGAAAGTTATCAAATTCTTTAAAAATTGTGCTCATCGTTTACGAGTATCAAAATCGTTCGGATCAGAGAGTTAAAAATCGTTTACATAAATACTGGTTGACCGATCTACGAGGAAGTACACTGTCCTAACATGTAGAGTGTAACCCCAGCCCTATATTTTTTGCATGCATATTTTAAACTATGCTACAATATCAATTCCGACATTATGCTCTCTCTGCACATTTTAGTCATACGACTACAAGAAAGTGATATAGACTTACCAAATAGCATGGGGACAAAACTAAACTTTGACGTTCAAACAACAGAGGCAACTAAAGATTTTTCATTTATGTTTATGGCTGCGCGAATTTGATGAAAATTATAATTCACTCTCTACACTATATAGAGGGATCTCAGGTACTAACAGGAAATTCTCCATTCTCTGCAGGAATCAAGGCATAGATGGTGACAATATTGAAATTGCGTCGCGGTTCATCGCTCTTGCAAAAGTTGGAAATACATCCAAGCAAAAATGGCTGTATGCATTAAATTTAACACCAGTTGATCGTACTCGTTTGATGGATTTAGCAACACGAACAACTGATGAAACTCCGAGTCCTTATCCAGTATGGACATTGAATCCCGATCCATCGGGCGCAACTTCAAGTGCAGAATGTAAAAAAATTCAGTTTTTTTATGATATGGAATCAAATCAAGGGAAAAAACGATCACATAATGATAAATCATTCAAAAAAAATAAAAAAATGGAATTTGATCAGACAAAATGTTGGTTCTGTCTGTCGAGTCCTGATGTATCTAAACATTTAGTAATATCTGTTGGTACGGAAGCTTATGTTGCATTGGCAAAAGGTGGTTTAGTTGAAGATCATTTCCTCATATTACCAATCAGCCACTATCAAAGTTTATCCACAGTACCAGAGAGTATTGAACGTGAAATCGAACGGAATAAAAGAGCAATAACACAATATTATGCGAGTAGTGGAAGAGTGCCTGTATTTTTCGAGAGGAATTACAAGAGTTCACATTGCCAATTACAAGCTGTCCCCGTACCGAGACATCTAGAATCATCACTCCAAGAAACATTTCAGGTACAATT
>JABMBR010011704.1:0-39092 GCA_018881525.1 Meteorus sp. PSUC_FEM 10030008 | reverse complement strand
AATAATAATATTAATAATAATAATAAATAGTGAATACATACATAAAATTAATAACGACGTTAGAGTGTTTGTCAGACACTAGATGAGATGATACTGACTAAAAATTTATATATTTGTGGAGAGCATAGTTGGCTCTTTTTATAGTGTCTTAAAATTAATGTTGAATGTGGAAATTTATCTAAATTTGATTATTTGTGTGAAGAGAAAAATTTTGGACAACAGAGCGAGTAAACAGCAGTGGAAATTGAAATTTGGAGGGCTGAATTGAAACTACGCAGAGAATATTTACATCAGCATATGAACTTGATGAATTATTTACGCCTTTTACTGAATGTTCACCATCTGAATTTATGGCACAAACCGGAGAAACTATAGATGTATATTTACAATGAGATGGAAATAAAAGAAAGAAGAGAACTTGAGGAAAAATTGTTAGGGTTGTGAATAGAGAATTAAGTCATTTAGATTAGCTCAATATTCAGAGATTATTCGTTGCTGGAATAATCCCACACATAAATATACGAACAGGAGATGGACTACATCAAAGGATGGATTTATTGTAATGTTAAAAATGATTTGTCACTAATGATATATACATTAGTAGTGGTCGAAAATAAATCATGTTTAGAGATTTAAAAAGTTCATTTCATTTATTGTAAGTTTAGTTGAAGATCATTAATGTACTTACCATTCAGCAATCTCGATCCTTTCCTACATTTTATTGATCATATGGATTACTTGTATTTCAGAATCATCTTCATCTTTGGAAGAGAAAAAAATTTGAAACGTTCAACGAACGTTTCGGTAACACAAAATGAATTCACTTACAAATTTTTTTTCAATCATTGCACAAAATTGTTGAACAATATTTAGCAAGAACACATTGACACTGCGCGTTCAATTCGGTAATTAAAAGAATTTTTTTAATGCATTACAATAATGTTACACTCCGCAATGGATAAACTTGTTTCATCATGTCGCGAAGACGCGAAAATTGATAAAATTCTCAGGAAATTCATTTCGATGAATTGCGCGGGCGTTGCATCGACAACGACAGCGACGCCTTCGAACTTCGGTTCGAAATATAAATATGGGATAATATTCGGCCAATCAGAATCAGAATATGTGCGGCATATTCGGTTTCATCATTGTGGATGAGCCTTGTTCCCAATCTCTTTTCGCTCTGTTGTCGTCTATCTGGCGAATCAAAATACTTGACCAAGCGCGCGAAATTACAAACTGAATATAAATGAAGAATCGAATGACGTGATCTTATTGCATGTATGTTGTCGGAAGTGAAGGATTATGTGAGAATCACAATTTTAGGAATTAATTGATGGTTTTCTAGGTTAGTTCTCTCTACATTGCGTTGCAAAAAGCTTGAACTCGCAGGAAGATTACCCATTATCACATTGGTTGACATTAATGTGATTACCTGTGAAAACGGAGCTTCACATCTGCTGTTTTGAGTTGTGTTGAACTATTGAGTGTGTCACTGTAAACTACCAATAATTCTTATCTCGAATTTCTCGAAAATTTCATGACGTGTGTAATTAATAACGTTGTCTCAAATTCTGTTCGATCACGTATAGATCAGGTGAATTTCATATTGACTCTAAAATCCTGCAATGGTCTGAATTAAAGCAAATATTTCCATTGAAATAAATTAGAAATCGTTCTAGGTGACGTGGACGTCACTCAATCCGTTGATGTTGACAATTAAGAGACGGGGGAAGTCGAAAATACATCCAGTGATTAATGAAAATTTCTTTTTTCAGTACTTGGATTCAACATTCAGTGAGAAAAATAAACGATGTCGATAAGATCCCGTAGCTAACTTGTGGAGTTTATTTTGCTACCTATAAGATTTTCATTTCATTTTTATAAAAACAATCTGAAAAATGAGGAGATCACATTCTGGTGAGAGGGGTGAGCCATGTAGAGACTAAATAGTAGTGGAAAATATGAAATTTATAACTGAAAACTTCATTTTCAGCTGGGTACAGTTATGAACCACTGCCAACAGCGTCTCACAGTTTATTGGAAGATGAAAATGATCGATTGGAAGATGATCTCAAGGATAAAATTCATGCACTCAAAACTTTATCGATTGACATTGGAACAGAAGTCAAATATCAGGATAAGATGTTGAGGGGGATGGTAAAACAATAATTTATAATTGTTGGCAATGGATTATCAAGTTTGAGCTTGTAATAAACTAAAACCAATTTCAGGATGAAGATTTCGAAAGAACCAGTGGTTCATTAACATCTTCAGTGGCACGTGTAATCAGAATGGCGAAAGCAGGCCATAATTACTACATTCTCTACCTATTTTTATTTTCTATATGTGTCTTTTTCGTATTATGGCTAGTGTTGAAGTTCCGTTCATAATCAACCACTCATAACAAATGATTTGAATATATGAACGGGGTATTTTTAATTATACAATAGACAATAAGAGTGTATTAAATGTATATAAATTATTTTCATTTCAATTCTACTTCGATTTCATTTTCTCCTATAATCAGAGGTAGTACGCAAAAATTCATGGGTGGCAGTGTTAGCAACATGCAGACGTGATGTATAGACAGCTGGTCCTATAAATTTTCTAATTTGAATAATCTAAAAATGGTTGAAGAAGGTAAATCGAATTTAGAAAAACTTTTCGAATTGACGAAAGAGGATGCGAGTATTTTGACAGTCGAAGCAACAGTAGATACAGGTAAATGTTACGACACGTATATCAACGTGTTAATCATACATAACCTAATTCCATTTGCCATCACAATCTAATGCATAATTTCCACAGGTTTAGAATCTCTGGCGATAGATGAATGCCGAGAAAAATTGGCATCGAACGTGAAAACTTTCAAAGACAGAGGAAAAATTTACTTTAATGTTTCATTAGATGATTTTCCTAAGGTATGGCAGTTTGCAGTCAACTCATACAATTTTAGAATTCCATAATTTTCCATCATTTTCTCCCTTAGGTGTTTCAACTACGTTCAGTTGACAACATATACATTGTCGCCGATGTTCGTTACCTCGAATACGATAAAGAAAATGAAGAGAAAAATTTGTCGCTATTGAAAAATATTGTTAACAGTAGCAGTGAATTGAACAAATGTTTGAGAGCTTGGAAGAATATTGTTCGATTTCCGGGCAAAATATTTCCAACTTATGAAGAATATGAAAATTCTTTAGACGCATATCAGAAGGTGAGAGAAGCTCAAAGAATCCGCCAAGATGAAGTCAAAAAAGGCAAAAAGAAAAGAGGTTGCGATCCATCATTGGCAGAAAAAGATTGTGTATTATCATATAGAGTAACTTGTGAAAGAACTGGAACTCATTCATTCGTATCAGCTGAAGCTGCCTACGCAATCGGTGGAGAGTTCCAAGATGCTTTTCATTGGATTGTTGACTTAACATCCTATCAATTAGAGATACTTTGTCGGATCAATCATGGTGAGATAATTACATGAATCCCTTCTTTATTGTTCTAGAGGATAATAGATTCATGTTCAATCTTGTATTCTGTTTTATTCATAGCCGAGTCAATACTCAATTTACGAGTCACACCTGAATCAATGCATCGGAGGAACATTGCACATTTCGGTCCCACAACATTACGCGCTACAGTTTGTTATAATTTATTACGATTAGCAAAACCAAGACCAGGCGATATAATTATTGATCCAATGTGTGGCGGGGGGTCGATACCCATTGAGGTAAAGCATCAAAATCACAAATAAATAATGAATAATTTCAATAATCTGATAGAATATACTGAAACTTTTGTCTGTTTGGTACTTCTGTCTTTTCAGGGTGCTCTTGATTTCCCTGATAATTATATTCTCGGTGGCGACAATCATGAGAAAGCAATGGAAAGATCAAGATTGAATTTTGGAGCATTGCCGAAAATGTATAACTCTGATCTAATCCAATGGAGCGTTGAAAATTTACCATTCAAGGATTCTTATGTAGATGCTTTTGTTACTGATATGGTAAATTAATTTTTTCTCAGAAAATATCACTGATCTTTGAATGTGAGTTTCGTGAATTTCGTTGAACATTAATTATATTTATTTCCGGTCAGCCATTTGGTAAAAGAATGGGATCCATGTCAGACAACAGAGTCCAATATAAAAAATATCTATTAGAAATGGCGAGAGTACTCAGATTGAAACACGGACGAGTGGTTTTACTTACTTACGATCGGAGAAGCATAACAGTGGTATGTTAAAATTTGACTCGAAAATACTTCTTCACAATTATTCTTCATCCCGTATTTTTTCTTCAGGCTTTGCAAGCAGCGAAAGAATTATTTCACGTGAAAAGAACACTGAGTGTTAATATGGGAGGCTTGAGTGCAGCTGCTTACGTTTTGAAACGTACAAATTTATCTTTCGAACAATTCAAAAGCACTTTGAAGCATCTCGTGAAGAAATGACAAGCCAAGGAAATACAATCGCTTTTCAGGCAGAATATTTTCATACTCCGATTACATATTCTTATTTTATTTAATATAAACTATCTAATGAAGAGTAAAATAGAAAAACGTTTATTATAAGAAAAATTTTCTTCGACTGGTTTCCATTGCATGACGTTTTCCTTGAATAATCCACTCATAGTCGCCACATTTACTGTCGAAAGTCCCGTGCTGAAGTGATCTCAACTTCAAAGTGAATCTCGGGCCCAATTCACGCAATCTTGGTTTTCCTGTTTTCAGATTGAACTCGTATCTAAAGACAAAATTGTTAGTTGTTAGAAAATGTCGACATTCTGATATTGGGAATGACTCAGTTGCTAAAATTCTCACCTGTGGTGCCTAAAGAAAATATAATCCCGTTGATTGTGGAACGTGACAGCTCTACGTCCTTTGAATTCGGGTTCATGATGGAATAATGCACCAAGCATACGACCAACTGTGTGTCCCAATCGAGTTGTGAAATTGGCCAATATAACCTCGGGCCTGTGTTCAGTTATTTCTTTATGACTTCGTTTCAATTCGGGTGTTATCTTTACATTGCTGAGTTTAAATTGTGCTGTTGGTCCATCAGGTAAATGGACAACCAGCATTCCGTTCGGTTGACACTGATTCTCATTAATAATTATAATATCCGTGAATCCTCTAGCAGTTGCAGATTTTACCATCTTCTTCACACCAGATCTATTACGATAAAGTGAAATAGAATTCGGTACTATTCTTGTAAGTTCTCTACCAAATATTCTCGACTTTCTAGTTGGATTATCAGAATATGTGATCAAAACTTTGGGTTCGTAATCTTTTCTGTAATAAGATGCGAATTCATCATTCATCATTTCGGCTTTTAATTCAGCATTTTCCTCATCATCGAGATCGCCATAAATTGTTGTTTCATCTTTTTCACGTAGGCTCTCAATCGTATGTGGAACACCTTTCGGTGCACCTTCCTGTATTCTGAGTTTTTTGGCATCTTTCTTAGCTTTTGCTTTTTCTTTCATCATCTTCTGAACTTTCTGTTGTCTCACAGCTTTGCATTTTATGTGATTGAAGTTAGTATCAGTTGGAAAACTAACCTCACTTTTCACTTCAACATCATTTTCCACTTTGACTTCTGTTTCCTCATCCTTCGGCTTGGGACGATTCATAGGATTCTTTCGCAAATTTTTGAGTTTCATTTTGCTCGATTTATATTTATTAACCACGCTAAAGACAAATATTCTCACTTCTGAGTTCACCGTGCCTTATGGCTCACGTGTTTACAAAATTCGATAACAATGCTCACTTGCTCAGCAGGAATTCATCGAAGACATTTAATCCTGTTTTAGGTTATGTATACCACAGGCATGGCTGAGTCACATATGCGAAGATCCTAGCCAATCGCGAGTGAGTATTGAATAGCGCGCAAATACAGGATTGGTCTGTCTCATTGCATCCGAAATTTCTCACGGTATTCCCTACTCTTGTCCAATGGAAAAATTGGCATTGTCAAGAGTTCTTTTCCATAATGCCCCGCCTCATGACTAATTCTTCGTCATCCAACCAATGAAAAAACTTGTCCTTGCGCTCAGAATTCGAAATGCGCAATGTTCCTAGTAACAATAGACGCATTGCGATGCAGTTATCTTTGTGGAGGAGGAATTCCGTCTACCACATTCTCGAAGCATTCTAAATATACGACGTCATATGTATATAGATATGAATGTTTTTATAACCAACAAAATCGATATGACCTTCGAGAAGTGGTGAGGGAAATTCTGGGAAATATTTCGTATGGGTGTTGTCTACAGTATAGCAATTGTATCAGTGTCGATAAACTAGTGCGGAGCAGTAACAAGACGTAACCTGTTGATACATATACATTTAGGTAGTACATCTGCTTCAATTTGAATCACTGTATAACAATAAAATTGCACATGTCAAGTAGAAATAGCATGAGATTGTGAAAAAATGGGTTGGAATGACGTGAAACTTTTAATTTGAATGTCGTTCGGTTTCGTACTTTATAATGATATTAAACTCAAAAGTTTTTTAATGATATTTATAGTAAACATATGTTATTCATGTTCATTTTTGACATTTTCCTTTTCCTTGTGATTAACAATGTTTCATTGACGATATATAATGACGCCTAATTATAATTGTGAATATCAGATCTGTCAAGGTAAAAAAAAAGTCAATATATTGATATTTTCAAGCGTAAGAACGATTGAAGAACGATAAAGAATAAGAAATGCCTGGACTACAATTATTATTGATATTTGTGTTTCACAGACATGGATGCAATGACTGAATCTCCACCTCCAAGTGAGCAGAAACTTCAAGGTTTCAAGTTTCTCATGAGCATCACCGAAATATTTGGAGTATTATTGGTAATATTGGTGATAGTTTGGACGTCGCACTTCCGCGGTGGGTTTGCATGGACATCAGATCCTGATCATCAATTTAATTGGCATCCACTCTTGATGACAATTGGCCTTGTCTTTTTGTATGGCAATGGTAAGGCGAAAAACAAAACAATGAATTCGGTGAATTGACGCTGGAATACTGTCTGAACTATAATTCATGGTATCAATTCATTTTGACAGGAATTTTGATATATAGATGTCAACGAACAGTTCGTAAGCGACGATTGAAGTTGATACATGGTGGGATTATGATTTTCTCATTGTTGTTAACAATAATTGGACTTGTTAGTGTCTTTGATATGCATAATTTGAAAGGGATACCCAATATGTATTCAGTGCACAGTTGGGTTGGTCTAACGACAGTGATTTTATTCGCTTGCCAAGTGAGGAACCATCTCTGAATTACAACCTGGAATTCTATCCACAATATTGATGAATGTTTTTTTCCGTTATCATTTTCAGTGGCTAGCTGGGTTCGTGTCCTTCATGTATCCTGGAATTGCAGTTCCACTGCGCGCAGCTTATCTACCAGTTCATGTTTATTTTGGCACAGCTGGTTTTGTCGGCGCAATTGCATCATGTTTATTGGGCCTGAATGAAAAGGCGTTATTCTCTCTGCCAGATACATATTCTGAATTCGTACCAGAGGGAGTTTTTATCAACATCATTGCTCTTATTTTTGTGATTTTTGGTGGCTTAACTGTTTATTTGGTGTCGCAATCGAACTACAAACGTGAACCGATAGAGGAGGATAACGAATTATTGAATCGTCGAGCAGCTTCGTAAAGACTAACGAGAATCTCGAATAACTGAACAATCATCGTGTGCTATGCTGTACTTGAAGAATCATATTGTGCTATATTTATGTATTCAATGAACATGTTTTTATATTTATTTGTCGATTATGCCTGCGAATTTTATTATACTAATATATAAATCTATGTGAATTATTTGTGCAACATCGATGTATGTATACGCACAATATTAACAAAAATGGTGCAGAAATAAATAATAAAGTGAAGAAACAATTAAACTGTAAAATTCCCTGATTGTAATTATTTTTCACCCGGAAAAGAGATATTCATGCTTCTATCAGGCTTCACGAAACGTACTCATGGAAAGTTAATTCGATGACATGCACTTTCTTATCGATGCTTCTAAATCTCAGTATTTCATAATTTACATATTACTGTCTTTCTTTATCAGGCACTCAATTCCTTTGAATGAGTGCTCACAATATCTTGCCGCAATTAGGACATTAAGTTGATAAGATAGGGATAGTACAGATCAACAAAATGCCTCATATCGTTATTGCACTGTCGATTAATTCCCTCCGAAATGCAGTTAACCTTTCTAGCCAATCAGAAAATCAATTGGGGCAACATCATGGAAATTTCACGAAATGTTTCGTACAAGTGGTAGTGTATTATCGGTATCGTGAAACCCTGTTTTATCGACCCCAAGGAATTCTGGCGCAATCGTCGTTTCTAAAATTTGATTGAAGATGCTCCATATAGGCGTTAGCAATCATCAGCTCTCTTTTATTGTCTTACCATGCAGTAATAAGTTTAATTGCGAATATGCAATGGATTCAAATTGATTGGTAGCAATATACAATAGATGTACATAATAAAAGAGTAGAAATTGAACTTCCGAAAATTGTCTGATATGTTAAAATAGGCTTGTGGTAATGGCGGGGTTGTTAAAGGTTAGTTGTCATATAAGTTAACAAATTTATTCTTTACACCCTCGTTCGATTTATGTTGTATTTTGTGTATATGTTTTTCTTTTCTGCAAATATATCTTCGGATATCAACATTGAACAACAATAAAAGAAGTGCAATTGATATACTGATAATGTACCAGATATTTTTTCACATGTTTGATAATTGTCATTAGTGTCGTTGGTAATCCAGTAAGACTGGATAATTTATTTGTATTTTGTGTGCTTCATAAACACTTCTCAACACCTGAATACAATTGTTATATTAAGTTTCATCGGTATGAATAAGTATATAAGTATATGTAGGTATGATATGTGCACATAATGCACATATACATTACATACATATATGTATATATATGAATGTGCATTTTTTAGTAACAATATTCATGATGGTTGTTGTTCATACTTTCGTTTTGTTTTTCGTCATGTATAGAAAGTGTCAACTTTACTCCTATCAACAAATAATTGAAACTTTTTGTGTGTCACATTCGTGGGTAGCATCATGATTACAACGATCATCAATGCATTGTTGATTACTTTTAATATTTTTTTTTGTTGTTGAATTTCAGGATAGAAGTCAATTTCCTTTCGAGGACAAATGGCCCTGTATGCGTCCAATAATATTGAAATTACTGAAACAAGAACCCGTTACACAAGCGGAATGGCAGGATCTCTTCTACTCGGTGTATCTCGTGTGCTTGTGGGACGAGAAAGGTGCCCCGAAATTACGAGATGCACTCAAAGAAGATATTATGGATTTCATAAAGCAAGCGCAACAAGTAAAATATCTGCTTTTATTTTATGGAGTGAATGTCTTGGTATATGACTCTGGAATTGAAATTTATTTCATTCTGTTGATTTTCTAGCGTGTTCTAGCTCATCAAGAAGAGCAAGCTTTATTGAAAGCTTATATTACAGAATGGAGAAAATTCTTTACGCAGTGTAATTATCTTCCAACGCCATTTCGTCAACTGGAATCATCTTTAGCTGGAAAAACGAGTTTGAGTATTCAGAAACGAAATCAACCAGAAGAGAGTCTCGTGCGGAAGGTACGTAATGACAGAAATCATCACAAATCATTTTAGAATGATTCGAAGAATGGTCGTTTATTTTTCGTTTTTGTTTCTAGATGATGTTGGATAGTTGGAATCAAAGTATTTTCAATGATATAAAGCAACGTCTACAAGATTCCGCCATGAGGTTAGTTCGAGCGGAGCGGAATGGCGAAGCCTTCGATTCGCAATTAGTTATTGGCGTGAGGGAATCGTACGTGAATCTTTGTTCAAACACAACTGATAAGTTACAAATTTATCGTGAGAACTTTGAAGCTGCATATATAGAAACAACTCAAGCGTTTTATTGTGTAAAAGCGCCAGAACAATTGGAAACACATGGTGTTGAACATTATATGCGTTATGCAGAAGCAAAACTGCGTGAGGAAGAATTGCGAGCTCAAAAATATCTTGAACCCAATAGCACAAGTGTTCAATTATTGACGGATTGTTGTGTGAAGGTTCTCGTAGCCAAATTTAAACCTGCAATTCTTGCTGAGTGCCCACGAATGATACGTAATCACCAAACGGACAGTGAGTGTTTTACTATTACCAGAATTCATTCAATACCGATATTCATAATCGCAATTAATTTTTTTGCTCTTAGAATTGCGTTTGATGTTGAAATTGATGGATCGTGTAGCTGAAGGAGTTGGACCAATGTTAAGAGATTTGGAAGAGCACATATCAAGTGCGGGTTTAGCAGACATGATGGCAGCAGTTGATGTGATAACTCAAGATTCTGAAAAATATGTTGAAAGATTATTAGATCAGTTTAGACGATTTTCCACATTAGTTAAAGATGCATCCGATGATGATCCAAGATTCCTCACTGCACGTGACAAAGCATACAAACTTGTTGTGAATGATGCAACAGTATTTAGGTTAGAATTACCATCGCGGCAAGCACCAGGTGCTGGTGCTTCAGCAATGGCTATCAATACGAAGCCTAATAACAATAATAACGGCCAACCCGAATCAAAGTGTCCAGAACTACTGGCAAACTACTGTGATATGTTGTTGAGGAAAACGCCACTTAGTAAAAAACTTACATCGGATGAAATAGAAAGTAAATTACGTGATGTAGTGAGTATTCATTCATTTTTCATTCCATAAATCAGCGAATTCATTCATTTATGAGTAACGCAAATGCATTCGTTTTCAGCTATTAGTTTTAAAATACGTTCAGAATAAAGACGTCTTTATGCGTTATCATAAAGCACATTTGACCCGTCGATTAATTTTGGATACATCGGCGGATTCTGAGAAAGAGGAGAATATGGTCGAATGGTTGCGTGAAGTTGGTATGCCAGCGGATTATGTAAACAAATTGGCAAGAATGTTCCAAGATATCAAAGTATCACAGGATCTAAATCAGCAATTCAAAGAACAATGTCGAGCTACGATTGCGGATAGTATAAACATCAAAATATTGAATGCCGGCGCATGGGCAAGGGGTAGTGAAAGGGTGACAGTGAGTTTACCCTTACAATTGGAAGATTATATACCAGAGGTCGAAGAATTTTACAAAAAAAAACATAGCGGTAGGAAATTACAATGGTATCATCACATGTCAAATGGCACGGTACGTGATTTTTTTTCAAGCAACATTATTGAACGATCGTTTATAATAAATTACATATGATATGTTCATACTTCAGATAACATTTTCGAATCAAGTGGGGCGCTTCGATGTCGATGTAACCACATTTCAAATGGCAGTTTTATTTGCATGGAATCAACGTCCACTTGAGAAAGTTTCATATGAAAATTTACGATTGGCAACCGAACTTCCGGATCCCGAATTACGCCGTACACTCTGGTCACTTTGTGCATTCCCAAAATTGAAGCGACAATTGGTAATTGTTGAACCCGCTGCATACAGTCCCAAAGACTTTGCTCATGACTCCAGGTTCTGGGTCAATCAAGAATTCGCTATTATGTGAGAATGAATGAAAATATATATAGCAATAATTTAACTGAATTAGCCGAGTGTTATTGGCAGAATCATGTCGGTTTTTTGATGTTTTCGTAGAAAAAATGGGAAACTTCAGAAGCGAGGAAAGATTAATCTTATCGGAAGACTTCAGTTGTCGACAGAACGCAGTAAAGAAGAAGATAATCAATGTATTGTTCAACTCCGGATATTGCGAGTGCAGGTAAAGTTTCATATTAAATTTGTCAGTGATTCAAATACTCATTTTTTTGGTCTGTTATTTTTCAGGAGGCAATCATAAAAATTCTAAAGATGCGGAAAAAAATTAATAATGCACAACTACAAACTGAATTGGTAGACATATTGAAGAATATGTTTTTACCAAGTAAAAAAATGATTAAAGAACAAATTGAATGGTTAATTGAGCACAAATACATCCGAAGACACGACGATGATATCAATACATTTGTGTATATGGCATGAACTATAAAACTGCGAGTGCAGTGAATTAATTTCCAATTGTGTAACTAATACTATATATTTTTATAATATTCATATGAGAATGCTCCGTTTGAAAAAAGAAAGGGAAACAGAAAAAAAATCATTTCTCGTACTATCTTCATCAAATCATGTCGTGGATTTAATCTATATAGAACTCGTATCGTTCCAATTTGACAGTAAAATAGCGATTTTATTATCCATGTATTGATATTGTGTTGTATATTAATTGTATACATTCATATTTTTAGTTTTACTTCTCATCGAACAATTGAAAGAATACATGCAGTCGAATGTTTTCGAATTTGCAAATAAAAAAAAGCAAATTCTCCGTTATACCACAAATTTAATTATAAATTAAATGTGCACATACGATAATGTATGTTTAAATTCAATTAAATAAATTTTCGAGGATTTCATATTCTTCCTAATGGCTTGCGTGCATTACATGGCATTTCTATATGATCGGCAGCAATTCAGCAGCATAAATATTTTGAGGCCTTTCAGTGTCTTGTCAATTGGAATTGTGGAAAAAAGAAAATATTTACAAATTTTATGGCCTACGCAACTTCACCCAAATTAATAATTATTATCACTGAGTATATGTGTATGCTTCTGAAAAATAGACTATGCCAACTGCAATTGCATATATAGAGACTTGATAGTATTATCATGTATGAAGCCATCATAACAATTCAATAATTCAATTTGAAGCAATTTAATTATGCAAAAAAACATTGTAATGAATTAAAGAACCAAATTTTTTGAAATTGTTATACTGAATTAACCTACTTTGACAAAATACTCATTCTCATATCTCATATTCGCCATTTTCATTAATAATATCTTCATATTTCGTATTTGTTTGTTCATCAATGATATTCCTCAGTTATTTTACATTACTATTTAAAATAAAAATTACATTCAATTAATGACACTTTGAATAATTGCTTTGTACTATTATTTCTTTCTTATATACAAGAGACGAGAAAGCTCCTAGCAAAAACCGAAGGAAAAATTGATAATCATTTTGATTGTATCATTATCCATTTTTTTTTTACATAAATAAATTATCTTTATTCGGTATTGACGTTTAAATAATTTCTAATTTGTGTACATGATCAATCAAAGATTAAAGTTTTCTTCTCACATTATCGCGATTGAAATCAATTCAATATTTATCCTAATTTACATACATGATATTAAATACATATATTCATCCAATCCAACAATATTTTTAACAATTGATATAATCGTTCCGATTGTTATTGTTCACATATAATTACATGCAGATGTTTCATCGAAATTGAATTGAAAATATGTTAACACGCATGCAAACACGGAAATCAATTTGCTTCACATTTATTTGTACATAATGAAATATCGAGAGATATTTGGATCTGTTGAAAGATGTACCAGACACCTGAATATTTTATCAGAAGATGTGAGCCATCTTCTCCTCCAAGTTCTTTCTTCAGTATTCAACATCAATGACATAGATATCCACATAGATAAGTGGCTTAGTTGCCATTCGACATTCTTTGTTTAAATCAAATCATTTGATAAACATTGACAATGTAAGCTGTAAACTGGCCATTTGCAGAATACTCTAAAATGTCTCTATGTGATAATACATATAGAGTTCAACTTATATTTTTCAATAGATAATTATATATATTCGTTACATTTATATAGATTTCACAATTTTTTGTCGCGTTGTTTGAATTAGCCTCTATCGCATTTTAAATCTATCCAAAAATTTAGCTATTGGATCATTTTTTCCAATGAACTAATATAAATGTGAGCAAATAAAATCGTCAAGTTCTTTTCAAATACATCATGTAAGAGTTTATTGGACTTCTTACACGACTCAACGTGTCAGTATACCAACAAAATATTATCATGATATTTCCCCTCTCTCTTCTAGAGGGGTTTTTTCTTCATAACCAATGATATATAAAGCATTTTGATTCATCGGCGATGTTCACTTAAGATTATCTTTCGTGTTGTTTGTGACTGTTTGTATTACATCTCGTTCTATTTTACGACCATGAGTTTTGGTTGATTATCTGACAGTAATTTTCCAAACTTTTTTTTCTATTCTTTAACAGTTTACCTTTTATACTATATGACAAATATATTTAAACTGATATTCTTGTTTAATTACTATGAAGGAAAAAAAAACATTTTATGTTGCTCAAGAGTTCTTTGAGCGCATGAGATACAATCGAATTGGAATTTTTTTTTCATTTCTCATTATTACTGATTGTATAGCCTATTCCATCACAAAAACGAAGAATTTTTATTCGCCTCATGAGATTTAAATTGATAATTCTCAATTATTGTGATAGTTATAATGAACTCAATATTTATTTCGTTCCTTCCGACGATCGTTGGCTCGAACATTTTTGCATCAAATTAAATGCCGAATTATCTTTTAATGCTAACGTTTAATCAATTTGAATCACTTGGAGGGACTGAAACAATTCATGTATGCGTAAATAGGGGTTTTGACTGTGGAAAACAGTCGTGACCTGCATAAACAAATTTCTAATGTTCGGGACAACGTGTCTGTTGTATTGGACCTTTTTTCGAAGAATTAGAGGAGGTTTCACATACATGTACAACTATTCCGGGTTGACCAGAACCACCTGGATGCAACTCATGACTGCACCCTGTTCAAAATTGATGAATTTATTGTAAATCGATATATTATGCATAAAATGAATGGATCAGTGAAATACCTGGTGATAAATTAGCAATAGCTGCTAATAGATCATGATTGACCAGAGGTTCGCCTTCTTCTCGTGGTGCCCAACCAACTGGTGGCGATGCAGGAGGTGATATCAAAAATTGTTTGGTAGGTGCAGGTGGTTGGAGATATCGATCTTCAATATCTACAAATTAAGTTATCGTTATTTAACGAAAAAATTCATCCACTTTTATTGAGTCATGAACGCGTATTATATTCACACCCATACCTATTGGCGTGACTGGTTGTGCAAAGTAACAATTAATATCCGTTTCACCAATCCGAGTTTGATGAAGTTGTATTCTAGCATGAGCAGCAGCACTTGGCGAAGGGAAATTTACCCTCATTCTCCTGAAGGATTTAAAATACTGAAATGTGGCATCCTCACTAAATTGTTTGAATACTTCTTCGATATCGGCCTAGTGAATTCAGGAAATAAACAGAACAATAGTCAAAAACGCAACTCAATCGTAGAAATCCCACATATGTTTTGTTATATTTAATCAATATACCTTGAGTTCATCACATTTGAATACACGAGGATCCACATTGGTGACAATAACAGATGTTGGTAAATCCTCATCGTTAACCAATTCATCAACAGTCCTGATATGAGTATTTGTTCTGTCACGTTCATCTTCCAAGTGAAAATGAAGCTGCTGATAGTTGGGGTGTAAATTGGGCAATCCATCGACTTCATTTATGATAATGTTTCCTATTCCCTCATCATCATCGTCGGTAACACCAAAGTTACATTCATTATCCATCCTGCAAATCTGTTCAGAACAATATTTCACTTATTAATTAATCATTTCACTCTAAACTTCACAATTATCACAATTGAACATGCACATAATCATTCTAATTTGGACCTTAACCAAAAACAGTTCTCTCATCTGCATTGAAACGAGGAAAAATAACTTATCAGATATACATTGACAATTTCAATTCACGAGGTAACAAATATCATTCAATATTTGTTGACACTGTAACACACACAGTCTTGTTTGAATGCTATATACACGAAATATTTCATCTGTATTGAGAATTCATGTTTAAAAATAGTATCAGTTCAATTAACATCAACCCAAATAGTCATTAAGACTAACTAATCAGTCGGATTTTTCCTCAAGAGAATATTTCAATGAGTTTGATGGGATTTACGATTGAATAAATTCTTGTGTTAATAGTCAATACATACACTTTTTGAACTGTGTGTATCCATCAATATACTCTTGATACTTATTATGATGACGGCGATGATGAATATCTCAATGATTATCTATAATAAAAAGTAGTAATTTGTAGCGTGGACATTCACGATATAGTTCCAATCATGTCAAAGCGGTGCTCATTGAATACTTATTGCTATGCCAATCTCAATAATTATTTTGTCACTATTAATTAACACCGCATATTCTCTCAGATGTAAATGTTACTGCACCGATAACAAGGACACAGAGGCTGTGTCTCAACTGTGTATGTTCATTGTACGTATGTGTGTGTGTATGTATGTCGTGTTTTGAGTGTAAAGAAAAAAAGCGCGTGGGCACAGGCGGCCATCTTGAATATCGTAAATACGAAGAGAATCTGCAGTTTGATTTGAGCATTAAGTGTAATGATTTGTACGAATAAATAGCATTCGAGTTATCTGATTTATTTTTCCGACATACATAAATGTTTCGATGATGTTTGTATTTCGAATGGGATAATTAATCGTTGACAAACAGGAGAGTTCGATATTTTTGAAATAGTTCAGGTTAGTTCTCTCAGCAGCCACTGCAACGCTTATGATTTCATGAAAATGGCGCGACATTGATAAACGTGATGTTACTTGAAATTTTCACATCTTCTAGTGCTATTAGGAAAATGCAGTCAATTTAACCTGAGTTATCTTCCACTGTATTCTTTTCTCTTGTATTTATGCTTTTAGTAACTCGACATATCTCATGACAGAATGTGTACACCAATCACAAAGACAACTGATGGGGGTGAATTAGTATTCGTGTAACCGAAGCGAGTCTGACTCCGAATGAATCTCTTTGGTCAGTTGAACTATATATGTTGTCTTAATTTGTTGTTTAGTCGTGTTATGATGGTTGTTTGGGAACCTAACCATTAACACTTCAAATTTGTTCAAAATTTTCTGAGAAAGTGATAAATAATTATAACATTAATACTGATAGATATTTAAAAATTTTCGGTACTTATGAACAATGTCATCGAAAGCAGCAATGAAGAAGAAAGACATTACTAAAACCTCATATGCATCGAAATCTGATGACGATGAGGTTAAAGCCGAGATAGAGGCTTTGTCTGGATTGGAATATGACTTGCATTATGAAAGAGAGAATGAATTTGATGGTCCAATACCAATATCTGTGATAAAATCTAGAATTCAAACGATGGAAAAATTGAATAAAGTTAAAGAAAAAATCCAAATGGAGGCTGATAAAGTACCTTTGCCAAAAGAAAAAATTGATGTCGAATCATCGATACCGTATTTATCATCAGGTGTTTCGAAAAAAGAATTGCGCAAAGTTATTGATCAAGTTGGAAATACATCTGAGGATCGTTACAAAATATTGGAGGCACGCGATCGTTTAATGCGATTGAGACGTAGAAAAGTTCATACTCTAGAAACAGCTAAAGCAACAGTGGGAACATGTCCTGATATGTGTCCAGAAAAAGAACGTCTTATGAGAGAATTCCAACGACAAGTAGCATCTTATGAGCTCCTCGATTCTGCAGAGTACAAGATCAATCATGAAATAGCAGTAAAACAATATTCAAGATCTTCTGCAGATCAAGAAGAACCAATGCCACAGGATTTAAGACCAGTAAGTTCGTTGAAAATGACGATGAGTTATTTGTTACATGAGATAACGGATTTATGCGAAGAAGAAGGAACTAATTTAGCCGAATGGTATCACTTTTTATGGGACAGAACACGGGGTATAAGGAAAGATATAACACAACAAGAACTGTGTTGTGTCGACACTGTAGATTTGGTAGAACATTGCGCAAGATTTCACATTGTATGCTCCGAACGGTTATGCGCTGAAGAACTATCAGTATTTGACAAGAAAATTAATACAGAAAATCTGACAAAATGCTTACAGACATTGAAATATATGTACCATGATTTGAGAGCCAAAGGTGTTGTTTGTAAGAATGAACCAGAATTTCGCGCTTATATCATTTTATTGAATTTAAATGATGCCAATTTTATGTGGGATCTCCAACGTTTGCCATCATCTATACAAAAATCGCCACAAGTCAATTTTGCTGTACGTGTGTATTCTGCAATCCAGTCAAATAATTACACAAAATTTTTCAAATTACTTCGAAGCACAACCTATTTAAATGCTTGCATTCTGATGAGATATTTCTTCCAAGTGAGAGTTCAAGCTTTGAATATAATGGTGAAAGCATATTGTCGCACAGCGTCTACTGCTTATCCATTGTATGAATTCATGGATATTCTCGCGTTTGAAGATGAGAACGAAGCTATTTATTTCATCGAACAAGCGGGATTGAACATAACAGATGATGAGTTGTATATCACATTGAATCGGCAGAATATCATCACACCGTCGCCATCATCTGATCAAAGTAGATCGAAAAATATTGTTGAAGCAAAAAGAATAGCGATGGGTTACTCAATTGGTCAAGCGATAGCAGGCGGTAAAATGCCAGAGCAGCTCTATTTGAATCATAAGCCTCATAATAGTTTTGATTCAAGTGGATATTTGAAATCTGAAGCAATAAATGCAAGTGATCAAAGTGGAAATAATGATGATGTTGTTGAAATTGATGAAGAACCGGAGGAACAAGATGAATATATGGATGAAGAAATGCCTGATGAATCATCCGCGCCTTATGTTCCTCCAGAAACACATGTAGAAGAATTATCAACCGTTCCAAATCTGTCTACAACAAATGAGAATAAAAAATTGACCCAGGAGTCGTGCATATTTTTCCATCCAATATTTCACAGACCGAATATCAGTTCGCCAATTAATGAAGGTGTAAGATTTCCATTTGCATCACCTACGGATACCCTAAAAGTTCCTGAGTTATCAACTAAAGTTGATGAAAGTACCGAAATGAAATCGAAATCCCAGAATTTAAACTTGACTACGTCAACTTCATCTCAGGTTGAGAAGCCAACTGTTTTTAGCCGACTTGGAGTGAACACCACCAACATTTTTGCATCGTCAAAATCGTCAACTACAACCGAAAATGTCTTCAAATCTTCATCACAGATTAGTAATTCAGAAATCTCCCAACCGAATATATTTTCTCAGTCTGTGAACGCGAAGGTATTTTCAAGATCTGAGATTGTGCCATTTGGTCAAGCTAAAGACATTCGTGATCATTTCTTTGCACCGAAAGCTGAAATAATGGACTCTGCAACACCCGAAAAGGACTTGACATTAGAATCAGATAAAATGGAAGAAGACGAAGAGCAAATTCGTCGTGACATTGAAGAATCATCTCTCCAGGCTACTGAAGAATTAGAATCTGAAGTAATCTATGATATTTGCTCGACAATACTGAAACAAGAGATTGAAAAAGATGCTGAACGTGATAAACATTGTCATAGAATTCTCGCTGATTTATTGGCACAAGTTATCGAAGAAGATTGTCAAAATCTATTAAGAGATGAAACATTGGCACAGAAGAGATTGGAAGACATATCTAACCGTATGAAGAAACGAATAATTAGGAAATATTGTAAAATATGGCGTCAAAGGGTATCTATTAAAAAACAACAAAGAAAAGCATTGGACCACACACCAGTTTGGTTACCCCGACGATCTTTATCTGAGTGTGCGATGGGTTTCTATAGTGAACAACAAGAATTAGTAATCAGAAATATGAGATGTAGGCGGAAAATTGACAGTGATAGTGACATTGATGAAAGACATTTTTTAATGCCAGTTGAAGTTCAGATTCATGATGGAATAAAGAAAAGAATGAACAGGTTAAATGTCGAATTATTCTCGACTATGTTCTGGAAAATGATCATTTCGTGGCCGGATTTGACCCAAAAACCCCTTCTTGGACGATATAAAAAAATTATGTGTGAATATTTTTGTCCTAGAGATTCTACAATGGACCCAATGGTTAAAATTTATCAACCAAATCCTTATGAAACATTAAACATTTGTATCAGACATACCAGTGATGTCGTTGAAGAAAGCCAAACAGCCGGTACCGATGGCCTATTTTTCATAGCAACAATTGATGAGGGTGTAGAATCTGTCAAGAGACGATTGAAAAGAACAATCCTATCAAGGAACAAACTGATGCCGATACCGCTTGTTGTAGTTATCATAGGCGGTGAAGATCATCGTGACGGAATGAAACTGGCAGGAGAAATTCAAGAATTGATAGAGTCTGGTTATATTTCTGAGTATGTTGTGTACTATGAAACCGAAATTGACGAAAGTATTATCTTAAAATTGACGCAAACTGTAGTCGAATGGTTGGCGTGTCGGTACCCATTGCCTATTCCATTGGAGATGAACTCCTTGGATGAGCTCATAAACTCCTGTTTGACAGATGATCTGTGGCTCAGGATATCCGGTCATGCATCATTCAACATCAGCTTGTCAACTGCACTGACATATCCACAATTCGTAATAGGTGTACATAATGAAGCTGTTGCTCATCTTATCGACGTTGTTCATGATCCAGAGAGTTTATTATATACAGATTTTCCGTTGGAATTCAAACAATTATTACCTACAGAATTTAGTCTTCCATGTTCTTATCAATATTTCGATGAACACTGGAAGGAAGCAGTGAATCGAGGAAAAATTGAACGCATTCTTAGGACTTTCTCTCTACCGCCATGGCCGTAAGAATTCAATTGATGAATTACTCATTCTTTCCCCCAATATTATGAAGAATAATTTTTCTCTGCAATTATTTTGATTTCAGGTTTAACTGGCCGATTGAAGATCCAATTGAATTCCATAAATATATTATCCAATATTGTCAAGATGCATTGACGAATACAAATCGCTTAGGGATTCCATCCAATATTTGGAGCCAAATTTTTTACATGTCGGACAGTGACGAAATTCCTAATTTTGTTCATGTAATTCTGGAAATTTCAAAAGAGCGATTACGTTATATTGAGGAAAATATTCGTGTTGTCTACAACAAGAATCATATGAAACATTTTCAAACACTTCCATGGTGGTTTGAATCTGATACTCTTATAAATTTCAACACTGATGAAGAAACGATGTTAGAAGTACAAAAATTCCATGACCAAATCAACGAAGAGCCGGCCGAAAAAAAGAGACGAATCGAAAAAGACTTCGAAGAGTTACCAAGTATAATTGAAAAATATGACAATTATTCAGACGAAAATGATCCAGGAAATACTTTTCTGGAACAGAGTCACTACGATGATATACTCAATATTTCTCAACGATTCGAAAGAACATTATCAAAACAATTATTAAACAATAGTGATTTCGAGAAAAAACTCGAGTCAGCTCTGCATGAAGTTGATATGAACATTTGAAACCTACATAAATCATTTAAACTTGATCAAATTGAAGTATTCCGTTTTCTTTATATAACTCTACGTGATATATATTTTCCTTCTCTTTTTATATAAATAACTATTTTTTGATATCAGTGAAGAGAAGTGACTTGTATTACAGCTGAAAAAAGACTCACTACCTGTCATTGAATATTGTGAATTAACGTCCATTATTTTCCTTTTTGTAAATTTATGTTTTCATGCCAAACATTCACAATTATTACACATGTGTAACATTTTATGCATATATTTTTATCTTAATCCTATCTATAACCTCTCTACAATATATACATACTCTGACTTATATGTATTAGTCAAATATAAATACTTATTCTTATATTATTCATGCTATTGTCATTTATTAATAATAAGATTTGGTATTTGATTCATTTAAAATGATATCGGTCTACCGATTTAATAAATTGAAATGCGAATGAGTGTGGTGTACATATTTCTTATCTGCCAATGTAAAAAAATAAGAAAATCTGGCAGTATTATTCCATTTCCACATATTGAATAATTGTGCTCATCCATATGTACACAACAGAAGAAAGTTAATCACAATATATGTAAATATACAATGAACAATCTAATAAAATATTTGCTATATTAACTAAGTGTATGACACATACGTACATTGATCAATGAAGTGGATACTTTATATTATCACAGGTTTTGTACATACATATGTAGCACCCCTTATCATTAATATTGTTTTGGTAATTTGTTCGATAACTTATTTATTACATCATTGATAGCGGAAAAAATTTTTCAACTGTCTAATAATCATTTCAATAGATGTACGAAGAACTTTCTTCCTGGGTTTTGAATTATGATTAATTGTCACAATTATAAATTGCCAAGTCATCTAATATTGTGCAAATTAAATGGATCCATAATTGAATCTTTTAGCTGCGTAACGATTTTCAATCAGTTTACTATATACAGATTGGATTATTGCAGACTTCTCCACATTGTGTGGAAGACGATGTACTGCTCGATTGCGTAAACGATCCGTAAGGCCTTTTTCGACAGCAGCAAAATTGATCAAAAATTGCTCTTACATTGTAATTGTTAGATTCTTGACGGAATACACCACTCGATGCTTCATCTTTACAAATAGATATGAATGCTTGTAAATCATTTTTGGGAAATCCATCACGGTAATAACTTTTGATGGTATCATAAGCTTCCATGATAACGGAGATGAATAGACTGAGCACAACATAAATATAGAGCGAGATAAATGTATAAAGATAAATTCGTAAGAACCACCATAGCACCGGTGATTTAAATGATGTTATAGAGAATGTTGCAAACATATCATCACCATTAATCAACGCAAATAAACATTCGGAAGTTGTTGCGAGCGAGCGGAATTTCATGTGATATGGACCCAGAACTAACCAACCACAAAAAGTAAATCCAGCATAAATTAGTATAGCACATATTAAAAATCTTGCGAGTCTTGGTGCGGCTTTTTTCAACGTCAAAATAACAACATTGTAAGTTTTGAAAAAACCGAGGTACCGCAAGACACCAAACCAGACCAGAAGATTTCCAGTACCAAGGAATATACTGCAGATACTCCAATGGTCACTACCAAAATACTTTCTCTCAATTTGTTCTTTGATAGCTGAACCAATAATAATCAACAGATCATTAATCGTAATCATGATATACCAAAGATTCAAAAATTCCAATCGTCCTTCAAGTGATAAATTTTTGCCCAATGTTTGCTTAAAAAAATTAATCGTTTCGAATTTAAGTTGTTGAGCACGATAGATAGCACGTGAACACAAGGCCAACGAAATTGCACAAATAATGATAACAAACACGTTAAGAATGGTTCTCAACGCTGAGTCAATACGATTGTCTGTGATATATTGTGTATCACCTTTACATAATAATCTCTTAGGTTCCGCGTCAAGTGACAGCAGCATTTGCCCATCAAAGTCACTGTTATCGAGTATTATCTTAATATTAAATTGATAACAATCAGGGGGCGTTATGGGCCCGGCAGCTTTCAGGTTAACTGTTTTCAATGAGAATTTCAGGTGTGCTTTAACTAACGCCGAGAAATTGATTGTAATCTCTCTATCTTCCAGAAATTTTTTCGATTCAATATTCCACGTTTTACCATCGTCCATCAATGTGCGATTTATATTAACGCATGTACGTACGATCTCATTATTGAACACATAACTCTCGTTGAATCCGAATATAATTCCCTCTTTGTATTCATATAAACATAATACAACAGGCCCAATTGAATTATCTTCTGCTGTATATGAGTATGAGCCAATTGCATTGCTCAAGTTGTAATAACCTCTCAATGCTTCATCAATGGTTTGATAAAATTCATTTTTTTTATAGAGCGCCAGTGGGCCTGTTGCTGGAGGATAAGCAGGCACCTAAAATTCAGAAGACATTAATAGATACAATTGGGTATCATGTTTCCTACAGAGATAGTGAATCCAACTCATGTTTCATCCGATTAAAAACAGTAAAGCATGTGCTAGACACTTTTCATGCTGATAAAGAGACTTCGTGGAAAAAATTCACATGATTACGGTTGTCGTTTATTATATTACACTGATAATGAACATACCTCTTGTGTTGCATCCCAACCATGTAGAAATAAATGAGAGAAAGCAATACGATTATCCCAAGAATAGTTCACATGAATGTAATTATTATGGGCGAACAAACATAGCTGTACTGTGACTAAAATGATCTTGATAACTTGCACAATGAACTTGTAGGGAAAGCGTCGTCTTGCTTGCCATTTTTCTACTGGATTCATGAAGAAAAATCTCAGTTTACGACGCATTTTATCTTCAGCATAAGCTGTCGCATCATAACGATTTTCAAGTGGTACATTCCTGAAATGAAACGGGAAATTCAATGAATTAGTATAATGTAGTGCAACTGCATCTGCAATTTTTATATCTGAAATAATATTTGGTTATGTGCCATTGTAACAGTTGATGAATACAAATTGAGCTACGATTGATATCGAAACTACTTTGTGAAATGCGTAGCTCTGATTCGTTACTTTGTACTTTCTCTCTGTTCAGATTCACGATATCACTTGAACATACGCAGATCATCCTCACTCACATTTTAGATTGATTCAAAATCCTTTCTTCTATCATCTGAATTTCCATTGATAGAAATTAAAAGCCCTTCTCCTATCGCACAATTTTCATGCAATCACTATTATTATCAACTGTTTCTCTAACTTTACAATGATAACCAAGTCAAAACTGCTTAGTAACGTCGTAGCGAAACGAACTTGACTGATAATACCGATAACTAACACAATTCGCGAAGGAACTGCAATAGAAACATCATTTCCTAGTTCAGGAATCCACTCTATTACTTCTCATGCAATCATGATATCTGTTAGAGACTGTCAACGTCATAGGACTTTCCGTAATATGCGAAGTGACAGAAACGCACTGATGTTGTCTATGCCGATACAACAGAAAACTCACGGAAAACATCAACGAGACGACAGTTATGAGACAAAACAGATTCTCTAAAAATGATAATCCTGGTAGTGATAAGTCTTTCAAACAGCTACGAATCTAGTAGTAGAGCATTGAATGACACTGTCGATTATGTCAACTACAAGTGTTGTCATGTCATAATTGATGATCATCTAACGCATACGAATTGAGAACTTGATATTAAATTAACAAAAGGAGTTGGATGCATACAACTGAATTGAAACAAATATTCATGAAATACGAACCCAGTGTTATTTATTGTTTCATTGTTTGCTAGTGAACTTCCCTCGTCCGAACTTTCAGATTCCTGACTCCAAACCTGTGTTCTCAGCGAATTATTTCCAGTTGTGCGATTTTTCCCAGATTTATTCATTGTTCTGTTAATAATACTGTCACTCGTCGTCATTTAAACAATAATCTTGTGCAGATGTGGAGCTGAGCGTGTGCGTTGATGCGTTAACAATCTGTTGTGTTGTGCGATTGAATAATGTATATATGTACATACATGAATATGTGCTAAAATGAGAATAGAAAAAAATAAACACAAGAAATGGCACAGAAACTCCGGATTATTGAATTGCGTATCGTGGATGAATAAATCGGATATTCAAGTGAATGCATGTGATTCTATTATAACTATGAGATGATAGAAATAAGAAAGAATTATCACACATGAACAAGTTTCTACATGTCCGATATCAATGACTATTAAATGCTGTCATTCCGCACGCATACAATGAACAATCATATTTGTTTGTGTGTTCTTTTTTGTTCTTTCTTGTCCTGATTGAGAAACTAGAAGACTGCAACTACAGATAATGAAATATTCCATCAAGGAATTCGCTCGTCTTGCCACATGCGGCCATTTTGTGGTACTTCATGATCGATCCGGAACGCGCGGAATTTGAAGGTTATGCTCGAATACATTTATCAATTTGTGTTATTATTGTTTATGTTTTCTTCGGTGCAACATTGACAACCAATTGCAGGTGATTCCATAATTGCGGATGAATCCGGAAACCATACGGCTAAGTGAAACATCAATGAATTTGATCTGAATTCCTCGATGGCACTTTCTATTGTTCATTTTGATATCATTTGACGTAACTGTAATCAGTCGATAAAACAGATAATCCATGTCGGTGGTAGGCGATTGAATTTTCAAATAATCCAAACGATCCGACCAATTTTAATTGGACCTTCTTCAATATGAATATTAAATATCAACCCAATTTAATTTCATTACTGTTATTGAACGCCTAGTCATTATAAAAAGCGAATAATTGCTCTTATTTCAGATTCATTTCATTATATAAAATTTTTGAACTTTATCAATTACTAATCGTTACGATATATCGACTTTTAATCAAAAATTGATTGATGAATTGTTCAATCATTTATTATGTTTGTATGAAATTTTGAATACGCGAGTTGATGATCGTTACAGACTTATTACATAGTTGCTCCATAATAATGTAAGGCTTTATTGGATTTAGTTTACTCGATGGGCTTCAATAAAAGAATCGTGAAGACTGTCAAGCCTGAAACAGTCGAATTTCCTTGTGCCTGTACAACACAGAGTACAAAACCACAGAGTATCATTTCCAAATAATTAAAAAATAATTTACTCACAGAAACAAGATCGGATTCAAGCGAGGGAAAATACACAAGAATAGGAAGCATTTTATTAAATCGCCCGAGCGGATTTTCTATCTAGTAACATTTCGAAAAGGCAGGTATTTCACACAATTAATATTCACATATAAAATGTAAATTCAATCGAATTAATATTTTGCTTAATCATAACTCAAAAAACATTAGTCTACTCATGAATAAAGACATGAGCACAGTAAAAGTTCAATGCTCTGAGAAAAAACCGTAAAAACCAATCAAAATTGATAAAAAAAGAAAAATTCAAGGCAAAATTGTTTCAAACGTTCATTTTAACCAACACGTTGTTAAACAAATAAAAGTGTCGCTTCCTCATTATTTCTTCATTCATATTTTTTTCTTTTTCATCAATCCAATTCAACTCGATGTATTCATCGGTGAATTAACGAAAAAGAATATTTGAATTGGAATAAAAAAGCGCTCGAAGCTATTTTATTCACATACACATACTTGACAATTCTATACATGAGCAAAAGCGACATGTGCAATGTTTATATATACACATTTATTCGTTTGTCATACAAGAAATATTGATTTTCCCGAATGCAGGCGCAAGCGCTACATCGTTTAAATTTGCTTTAGGGGGGTGCGGTTGTTACCATGGATCCCAGTGTTCTCGCCACCATGGATAAGGACGCACTGAAGAAGCAGATCGAGAACATGAAGTATCAAGCTTCAATGGAACGGTGGCCACTGTCTAAAAGTATTTCAGCGTAAGTTCAATCACACCAAACACAAACTCATTATCATTTATAATTTCCATTTATTATTATTTACTCACGATTTGTTTTTATTTCAGTGAATTCATTCACTGCTCCTCACGAATAAAAAACCGATAAATAAATAAACCAGTAAATGATTACAAACATTACTAAATTGACATTTTCTATTTTATTTATATTCTTCCTTTTTTCATTTATATAAGAAAAATAACTTCCGTATTTTTGATATTAATGTGACGATTGGATGAACATTTAAATGAAAATGGTAATGAGTTTGAAGGTAAATCTGTTGGGTTTTATTCTTCACGATGGATTTATGTTGGATAAAATGGTTGGTGAGAAAGCAATCAGGAAAATTAGGTAGCCATGAGGAAGATCATTTCTCTCGTATTCTTATTTATCCATAGACTTATAAAATTTTTTACTCAGCTATTTTTCATCTTCTTTCGTTTGAGCATGAGAAATTTCATGTTGCATATGATTAACGTCTTGTGTTTTTTCTTCTTCTGAATTTAATCGTTGATAATTATGAATTATTTTTGTACTCTTTATAGAAGTGCTAGTAAAACAGCCTTGAGAAAGCACTTTGTGTTACTCTGTTTCTCAGGCCTTGAAAAAACGCCCTTCTATATGTGTATATATATATTAATACGTCAACTAAGAGACGATATTGAAAAAAAAGGGAGGAAAATCACAATCCATTCACCCAATGTATCAATTGGCATTGATAAACATAAATATTTTGTATTATAATTAATTGTCGTTATGATTATACATAAAAGGATAGATAATGTTGCTAAACATCTTGGAGGGATATCAAAATGAATGTGAGAAAAAAAAATAAATTATAAAATACGATGTCCAATCATCCAATCGCGCAGCTGAATGAAACTCTGTGGTGCAAAAAAAAAAAGTGACACTTTTTGCGATCGATGAGAGTGCAAAGTGAAAGGCGCGCCAATAACAGTCGTTGTATTTATGTACCAACTGATACTGTTGTATATCTATATATAAAATATTTGAAAGAATTTTTCGCAGATTCGTCTAGAACGTGTAATTGTTTTTGCTCTTCGACATTTTCTCTTGCACAATTTAGTCGGTTCAATAGACAATCTGGAATATTTATTGTAATATTTCATTTCTCTATTCAATTTTGTTGGGACAAATGGAGTTTGGAATGGAAGAAAAATGGAAATAGACAGAAATTGAATGAGAAAATGTGATGGAAGTCAAGACAGACAATGTACATTGAAATGGTTTTCTTATCATTCATGTTTTTGTATTCATTTCATTTATTATTCAATTTTTTTTCCCTCTTTTCTCTCTTACATTTATGCACAAAGTCTAAAGTTTAAACAAAAGTCTTTATACGTTTTCCTCTTCTGCTTTTCATGCCATCTATTTTTATATATATGTCGCCCTCTGCCATTACCTCTCTCCCTCATTCACATCAACTTCGTCACTCTCCTTGAACGCAAATCACGAATACAGTTGCAAACTTCCTTTCACCAAGAGTTTTCATACACAAACGATCGAGAGGTAAAATGCAGTGGCAATCTGATTTGCTGTCACAAGAATAAGAGTGCGAGTGAATAAGAATGATGAAGAGCATGAGGCGGGTTGATATTAATGTTGCCATCCACTTATAAACAACGTTGTACATGTAAAGAGATACTTGCTTGGTATAATCGTGATGAAAAAAAAAAATTCTAAATAAAAAGAATACGGAATGGGAACAAAAAATTCTAAAACCGAAGATAAGCGAAATAAAAAAATTTATTATGAAGGTAAATCAATATTCAAAGTGATGAAGATATTTTCAGCTTTTCACTTCCTCTTTTTCTTTTTTATTCCCTTCCGTATCTGTAATCATTTTAATTTATGCAACGATGCACTCAATGCGCAGCTATTCATAAAATTTTTTCCGGGTCAATTTTTCCAAATGACTTGTTATTCATTTCAATAATCGATAAAGTGACTTCGTTAAATCATTAAATTCGTTATTGAATAGATGGAAAATTTTAATGAAACCGAAAAACAAAAAACCGTAACTGTACTTTTTATTGTATAAATATTTTTTCATTGTTTATTGTAATTGTTATTGTTATTATTTCATTGCAGAATGCGAGAATACGTCGAGGAGAATGAAAAGAATGATCCATTGATTCATGCGCCAGATAAAAAAAATAATCCGTGGGCGGAAAAGGGAAAATGTATAATTATGTAAAAACCACAAGCATAATAAGAACACATCAACAACATCAATAATAACAACAACAGCTAAACCAAAGAAAACAATGCAGAGATAACAACATTGACAACGGCAATAAAAAGGATGAAGATGATGATGGTGTATTCTCTTCATCTAGCCGAGCGGAACTCAAGCAAGAAAATAATTTACTTACGAGTGATGTTATTATTATTTTCTTTCATTCTTTCCTCAAATCTATTCTCAACATTTTTATTTCCATTCCATTCTATTATGCATCAATAAGTTGAATATCAACGGATGGTAAAACGAACATTCAATTGATAAACTTCGAATTATCATCGCAATGAACAAATTCAATTCAACAATGAAGAAAAATTTTTATGATAATTTACGAAAAAAAAAAGTTATCAAGTTCATTCGCTTTGTTTGTGTCATCGTATGAACTTGTTGAATTCATTCAACAATAACGAAACGGAAATTCATTGTAGATTTAATAAAAAAAAAAAAAAATGAGGGATTATTATGACGTTAATTGTAATAACGAAACGAATTGATCGAACGAAAGAAAGAAGAAGAAACTGAAAAATTGAAATAATTAAATAAACACGTTTGTCCATTTTTCCTTCTCGCCTTGTATATTATCAAGTGAGGTGATGAAATAATTGCATAATTATGCGCATTCTATCATGAAATTTACATGCAAAATCAATTCATATATATATATATATGAATACTGAAATCATTTTTGTCATTAATCAAATAAATAAAAACGATTTTACTTAATATTATACACTTATATATAACTGTAATATTATGAAAAAAAAGAAGAAACAAACGAAAAAAAAAAATCATTATACATGAATGAACGAAAAGAAAAAAAAACATTCTCCCGATATAACGTGAATATTAAGATAATAATTAATATATGTGAATGATTTCTTACGAAAAAAAAAAAAAAATGAGTACACGTGTGTAATAATCCGAGTTTGAACAAACCAAAAAATTAAACAAAAGGAATATCGTTAATTTTTCATTCCTCTATCACCAATATTACCAAATATTCAACCACTCAATTCATTTATACAATTCACATGTCAACAATGAATGTATATCATCTTTTAAATCATAATTATACAATTAAAAATTGTATTGTAACGAGAAGAGGAAGCAACTGCCATAATTGAAAGAAAAAAAAATACCAAACAAACATTTATGATATCCAAATTCATTCAAATAGTTATATGTAACCATTAAAAGAAAAAATAATCACTTGAATGAATTACAAATGCAGAATATCAATTAATTTGAAATAATTGACAATGTCTTCATTCAATTCAATCGAAGATAAAAAAATTTATTTATCAATTTTATACATAAAAAAAAGATCTTCCTCTTGCATTTCTCCCTTTTTGCTTTCATTCTCGCATATTCTGCATAAATCTTTGTCGAATCGTCGTCTGTAATTACGCCATGGTCTAATCAATCCTCTTCTTATTCCCTTTTTACTCGATTCCACTAGTAAACAATAAAAATTGATTCTTTTTATCTGATCGCACGTTGTCATATAATTGTCATCGTAAATTCTAGTTATTAACTTGACGGTTTTGTACGCATTGACGGACAAATTTGCAGGGGATTGGCGTGTTTTACTCTCTCTCTGCGTTCCCATTTAGTTGTCTGCGCTCACAAACCCATCGCCACTATGGGATTGTATACATATATATATAGACGTAAGTTTTTTAGAGGTGGGAGAACAGCAGTAAGACAGAGAAAGGTAACAGTGTTTGCCACTATAGTTAAAATGAAAGGCGGCTTAATTGTTGCCTATAATATTACTCCGGCATGTACTAAATTTGAGAATGATAGTTTCAGTATTTCCTGAACAGTTGTCAGTACTAGATAATCCGCGAGAGACGACTGATACACAACAATTGCATTTAGAGCGCAACAAACAACATGACATACTTAGTGATGATACGCGAGTGACATAAATCATTGAAATTCAGTGAATTCTATTAAGTTTCACAAATTTTTAGCACTTTTTTAACTAAAATTTTCAAGATTTTAAAGTTTTTCTGTTGAATTTTTGTTAAAATATCTTGTTTTTACGATCCATGTGCCAATATTGATCATCGATTAATAGAAAAAGAAGAATACTGAAGAAAATTAAGACATTTGGTTGTGGTTTAAATTTTTCATCAAAATGGTAAGTCGATCTTTTATTTGTTCAAATTTAAAAACACGCGCATTGTCTCGCCGGTGCGCATGCTCTGTCAGTCGAGAGAGCATATTTGACACACTCGGTTGTCACAAAGTCGTTCTAAATAAATTGCATCGACTAAACCAAAAATTAAACAAATCAAATTTCCAGTCGTAAAAACATAAATTGCCAAGTAAAAATATTTTACATCCTCAATTGCACAATTCAGACACTTTCCCATATTTCCACATCTCTATCAACCCCAGAATTAAACCTCCACTTGAATAAATATTCAAATGGATCATATTCAAATAAAATCCCAATGAAAATCTACAAGAAATGACATAAAACCCCAATATAAATTTTCATCTTTTCATTTCTTCTTCAATCACAACTCCTCAACATTTTCTGAACCCATTTCACGGTTATTTTAAACGCGCCCAATGAATAAAACCCCATCCATTAACATAAATGTAAAATAATATGTTGATGGTCAATTTATGTGAAAAGACTTTGAAAAAAATGTCACATGAATAGAAGTAGAGAGACATAAACTTGAGAGAGGGTAATATGGAGCAATGGAATATTCAACCGCCAGTGAAAGCATATCACACAGTCACTATACATACAACAAAAATGAATATATATGCAAGCACATATATATACAATGTATAATTTATATAAAATGGAATAAAAAAGTGTTTCTCGCACGAGGTCATGTCTCTTTGTTCTGAATTGTTTTTTCTCTCTAATAAAAAAATCATCCACACTGTATGCGTGTGCATACACATCAGTCCATTTTCACTCGCATGAATAAACCTTCATCTTCACATCCGTTGTCGAGCTTTATTCAATCTCTGCGTATGTACATACGCGTTATATGTGTATACATAATTAAAACGAAAATAAAAAAAAAAAGAGAAAAATGTGTCTGAGGAAAGTGGTTGTGACCTAGAATAAATTTCCTATTTCATTGGATAGATCTCGATCATTCCTTTTTTCCCGCTTCAATCTGTCATCAAAATAAAAAATATGACATGAATGAAAGGAAAAAAAAAATAGAAATTCGATTTGTTTTTAAAGATAAATTAATAGTTGATATGAATCTATTAAAAGCAGGTAATGAATAATGAAAAGAAAACAAAAAATAATCTTCTAAAGTTCAAGTAAAACTTGAAGTTGTCCATTTTGCCCCACTTTCCCTTAATGCACAGTTGTCATACAATTCAAATGTCACCGGAAATGGTGAAAATAAAAATATAATAATGTGAGTCACATCCATTACAACGTACTATTTGTAAATAATTGTTTTTTTTCCTTTTTCTTCATATATATTTTATTTAGTTTTATATAATTGTTAAATACATTTATGTATTCATTTTTTTTTCCTTCTTTAACGTTTATAAGTCAGTAAGAGACGTCATACATTCAACTTGCCAACAGGTTTAGCTGTTTCATCCATTATCGGTTGGAATACACACACTCACCTGTCTTCCTGTCTGCTTTTTAAAACCTGATGTCGCGCCATATCCACACACACAACTTATATAATTTAAAGAGAAAAAAAAAAGTGTACTTTTCATTTTGTAACACATCTCTCTTGTATAATCATTATCAATTCTATCTGTTCAATTTCTTCGCCAACTATTTCATACTCTGAATCAATCGCATCAATATTTAAACGTTGAATATTATTAAACAATACTTCATCGATGTTGTTTTGAATTTATTGTAGAAAATTTTGTTCTATTTCTCGATGGATAATAAAACAAGATTGAAAGTCACTTTTTGTTAAACAAACATATGTGTATGTGTATAAAAAAATTTGTTATGCTACTGAGCAACAAGTTGTGGTCACATACAGAAGTATCGTTAATGTCTATTAGAAAGTGTTCGAAAATATTTTCCTTCTTTGTCCCTCAGCTCGCACTCGTCGATACAAATATGACCTTTACAATTTTTAGTATGGTTGAATTAACTCAAATGTGCATTTTACATGTAACGTTCAACATATAAATTAAAAGTAAAAGTTAGAAAATTATTTTTATTCTCATCGGTTGAATGAATTGGATACAGTTTACGATTTGATATGTAATAAACAAATGTAAATGTATAAAATTTAGTAGAACTAGAATAAAAATTTAGTTTGAATTATTGAAAATATTCTGAATAGAGGTGAATATATCTAGTGGTATAAAACGGAAGGAAAAAAATTCAATATTCAATAACAATACAACTACATTTAATGATTGAAATGTAAAGTTGATACGATCGAAACGCAAACGGTACTTTTGAATTAATCATACGTCGCCATTCTTTCACAACACGTTGTCTGTATGTAATATATAAACATTATATACATCAGATGTAATTTCACACCTATTGTCTTCATTCACAATATTTTTGAACACAATGACAACTTTTAAAAATCCACGTTGAATACTTTTCTGTCATTATCTTCCTATTTTTTTTTTCCTCCTCATTTAAATAACTTTTTCCTCTATTCTCAAATTTTAGGTATCACTCGACAAAACAATGCGAGATGCAATAAGAATATTTTCCGTTGTCATTGTCATACTTGCAATACTCAACAATGCAGAAGGTAAAATATTTAGAATATAACAACACGAATTACAAATTACATTAAATTATTTCGTTGTATTTTATTTATTCCGTTGAAGTATTTAATTATTAATTAAAAATGTTTTATTGAAAATTTAGCAGCGAGAAAGAGATTACGTAGGCCAACAACATCAGCGCCAGGTATTTCAAGCGATCAAGAAGTCTCAGCGAGCGTAAACAGATTTAAAGTTACTCGTAATCGTGTCAGCACAAAGAATTCCAAGAATGAACTCCAACCTAGTAATGGTGGTAGTTCAAATAAAAAATCCAATGATTACAAGGTACACTACTTTACAACAAGATAAAAATATTTGCATAAAAATCTACGATAAAAGTATAATAGAAGAGAAAAAAAAACTGATAATTATAATAATAATATCATTTACGTCAGTAGAATAAATATTATTTATTGCAATGATAATTGGTCATGGTCATTATAATTGACATATTTCAAAATCATATTCAATTCTTAAGTCAATATAAAATCAAGAATAAATAAATAAAATTGATTGGAATTATTTTAGCGAATTAATAATAATCGAAGGACTACAACTCACAGCTAAAATATCACAGTTGAAATCAACGACAATGTACATTCACATAGACAATCTATAAACTCATATCTAACATCAAACATTGAATAAATTATCATTAATTTATTTATGTCATTTCAGATTGTCTGTTATTACACAAATTGGTCACAGTATCGTACTAAAATTGGTAAATTTATGCCCGAAGATATTCAACCTGATTTATGTACTCACATAATATTTGCGTTTGGTTGGTTGAAGAAAAATAAACTTACAAGTTTTGAATCAAATGACGAGACTAAAGATGGCAAAACTGGTCTTTATGAACGAATAACTAATTTAAAAAAAGCCAATCCGTCATTAAAAATTTTATTGGCAATCGGTGAGTGATTCAATCAAATACAAAAATTCACAATAAAAGCAGATAGATAAAACCAATGCTCATCATATCATTTGTATTATTTCAGGTGGATGGTCTTTTGGTACTCAAAAATTCAAGGACATGACCTCATCAAGATACGCACGACAGACTTTTATCTACAGCGCAATTCCATATCTTCGTGATCGAAATTTTGATGGACTCGACATCGATTGGGAGTATCCCAAGGGTGGTGATGATAAAAAAAATAATGTTTTATTATTGAAAGGTAAAATCATGAAAAGCTATTTACAATAGAATTAAATTGACAAAAATAATAAAGCTAATGGCAATAATTTTCTTTGTATGTCGTTTGTAACAATGAAATTAACTAGAACTTCGTGAGGCATTTGAGGCGGAAGCTCAAGAGAAAAAAAAATCACGACTATTGTTGACCGCGGCTGTGCCAGTTGGACCAGATAACGTCAAGAGCGGATACGATGTACCAGCAGTAGCGAGGTGATAATCGATCAATGAATGTATATGTATATATATAATTTCGTATTCAACTGATAGAACCGCTCGTTAGGTGTAATAAATCAACAATGTAGAGACATTGCGAGATGTTCATCATCACATGTGCTGTGATGGATCAGTAGAAATAGTCATAATTAGTCAGACGCAAAGAGCGTGAATGTCAATAAATTATGCATGGACTATTCAGACATTTCTGTTATTTGTTTAATTATTTCCGTACATAATTCAAACAATGTTTTTAATTAATAATAATCACGTTGATAAATATTTTAATGAATAATTAATCAATTGCAGCTATCTCGATTTTATAAATTTAATGGCATACGATTTTCATGGAAAATGGGAACGTGAAACTGGTCATAACGCACCATTATATTCATCATCATTGGATTCAGAGTGGCAAAAGCAATTGAGCGTTGATAATGCAGCAGCAATGTGGATCAAAATGGGTGCACCAAAGGAAAAAATGGTTATCGGTATGCCAACTTATGGCAGGTCATTTACACTATCCAATTCTGATAATTTTGGTGTTCATGCACCAGCAAGTGGTGGTGGTAAAGCTGGAGAATACACCAAAGAGTCGGGTTTCTTGGCTTATTATGAAGTAAGTTTTTGTTGTTTACTATTTCAAGGTAATGTGCAGGAGAAAGTGTTCCAAATAATTCTCACGGTCACGCAAACAGTTGGTAGAGTGACGTGATACATTTTAATTTTTTCCCAGTTGTCCTTGAATTCATGAAGATGAATGAATAAACATTTTATTTTCCACTTTCGACTAATTTTCAATTAACTATTTTACATTGAAAATATTTATCAGCTTCAAACCTGTATTTTCATTGTGTAATTTATTTTATAGATTTGTGAAATGTTGCAAAATGGTGCTGCATACATCTGGGATGATGAAATGATGGTACCGTATTTGGTGCATGGTGACCAATGGGTTGGTTTTGATGATGAAAAATCCATCAGAATTAAAATGAATTGGATAAAGAACAAAGGTTTTGGTGGTGCAATGGTATGGACCGTTGATATGGATGATTTTAACGGTACAGTTTGTGGTGGTGATGTTAAATATCCGCTCATTTCTGCTATGAGAGAAGAGCTCAATGGAATATCACGTGGTAATAATGTAAAGGATGTTGATTGGACAACTGTTGCGGCAACAGTCACTAAATTGGTGGTGAAGAAACCAGAGCCGTATAAAATTTCCGTGTCTGAAGTTCTCAATAAAGCGAAGAAGGCACAAAAAGTAACAACACAATTAGTGATCAATGCACCATCACGAGGTCAGTAAAATTCTTTGAGTTTTATTTTTAATCATAAAATAAAATGCACAACAGGTTAGGTATAAAAATATCTCAATATAATTCGTGCATTATTTTTTATTACTATTTTTTTTTTCTTCATAAATTATTGATAGAATGAAAAAAAAATAACACCAAACGAAACTATAAACGCTTTTAAAACAGAACGTGAAGCTCATACAATTTGTTACTTGACGAATTGGTCACACAAGCGTCCTGGTGCTGGAAAATTTACGCCCGAGGACATTGATCCTACTCTTTGCACACACGTCGTCTACGCCTTTGCCACTTTAAAGGATCACTTACTCGCTGAGAGCAGTGAAAAAGACGCTGAGATATATGAACGTTTAATTGCACTGAGAGAAAAAAATCCCGACATAAAAGCAAGTTTAATTTTTTTTTTATTTCTTCTCTCTGCATTCATTTAATAACTGTGTTTAAAAAATTTAAACATTCACACATAAATCCAAATTGGATGAACATTAAATTTATTTTTTATCTTATTTTGTTTTCTTTTCTTTTCCTTTTCAGATACTGTTGGCAATTGGTGGATGGGCATTTGGCTCTACGCCCTTCAAAGAACTCACGAGCAATACTTTCCGCATGAATCAATTTGTATATGAGGCCATTGAATTTTTGAGAGAATATAAATTTGACGGCCTTGACGTTGATTGGGAATATCCACGGTGAGTTGTTTAGAATATTAAATAAAATATCTGTCGAAAGATATGGATAATAATATTCTAATGATTGTGATATGTAATAATAAAGGTAAAAAAAAGTATAATGAACAGATAAATCGATGAATAAACAAGATTATATGGATATTCTAGTGGTGCTGATGATAGAACAGCTTACGTGAATCTTCTAAAAGAGCTGAGATTAGCTTTTGAAGGCGAGGCAAAGGATTCTGGACTACCAAAATTAATCCTATCTGCAGCTGTGCCAGCAAGTTTTGAAGCAATAGCCGCTGGGTAAATAATTTATTTCGTTGCATTATATAATACCAAAAAGAAAAAGTAAAGAAGAAAAGGAAGAAAAAAAAAAATAACTGATTTTCCTCAGTTTCTTTGCAAAGTTTCGTATCGCTCTCGTGATATTAAAAAAGAATTTCAGATTTCGTTTTATTGTTCTTCTATCGAGAATATAGCGCGTGCGATTTTCCCATCTGAAATATTAAAAGAAAAAAAAAAGAAAACGGAGATTTCTCGTTTCGCATTGTATAAAGTTTCCAAACACTGCAAACACAATAGACCACACCGTATTCAATGCGTCTTTCATTTATTCCATTCTCTCCATCTCTTCATTTCTTTTCTTCACTTTTTTCATTTTTCCTTTTCTTTTTTTATTAACAATTCACAAATTCAAGTACATAATTTTCCTCATTATTCATAATTGATTAAATTAATTACATTTCTTTACATCATATTAATCCTCCTCTTTTTTTTTTTTACAAAACAATCCAATAGATATGACGTCCCGGAAATATCCAAATACTTAGACTTTATAAACGTTATGACTTATGACTTCCATGGACAATGGGAGAGACAGGTCGGTCACAATAGTCCGCTGTACCCTCTGGAAAGTGCCACGAGCTACCAGAAGAAACTCACTGTGGTAAGAGGCTAAAGTAAATTGAAAAAAAAAACAAGAAAACAAGAAGAAAATAACACTAAGAAAAAAAAAGCTGTTCCTCTCTCTAACTTTATTTTCTCCCCTGACTCCTGTGATTCTCTTTCACCCGTCTTACTACCGCTCAACTCTCTGATATATATATAGATCACTGAACCTTTTCCACTTTTTATGCCCCCTTTTCCTCCCATCACTCCCTAACATTTTATTTTTTCTCCCACTCTTATTGCCTTTCCTACGATAGTCGTCCATTTACTTTCTATCCATGCCACCGCACGCTATATTCAATGGTGAAATTCTTCATTTCAATGCACACACGAATTTCCTTATACACGTTTATACACGCATATATATATCTATATAT